>JAODLM010000420.1:0-100000 GCA_036937905.1 Salvia rosmarinus
GACTCATCCATCGCCGCCGCCGCCACACCTCTCCCCGCCTCACCTCGCTCTCGCCTCACCTTCCCCGCCCTAGTCTCGCTCGCCCACCCCGTCCCCACCGCATCCCACCCCGCTGGCCCCACCGCGGACGCCTCCCCGCCTCACCTCCGCCTGCTCGCCTCGCCCCGACCGAACCTCGTCTCGCCCGCCTCGAATGGACGAAGAGGCTAACCATCGCCTTCTTGATGTTTCTAGATGGGTTTAATACCTTCATGGTTCGCTCAACAGAGTTTTATTCGGGATCTTAAGCCATCTAAGATTCTTCTTGGAGATGATATGAGGCTAAGGTTGCAGATTTTGACTTGTTAGGCTTGTTTGATGGAAAAGCTTCAATCATGCACCAACCGGCCGAAACCTTTCGCTATCCGCACCGTATATACGCGGTGAAGCACTTATATCTTTTTCGCTATGCTTTTCTTATATGTGTGTATATATATATATATATATATATATATATATATCCGTCATTGATTGATTCTCGCTTGTGAAGTTGCTAGTTGATTCAAATGAATTTTAGATCAGATTTTGTTGTATTTGTTGCAATGAGGCCTCTAATGACCGCATTTATTCGATAGTTACAAGTTTCAAAGATCACATTTTTGGCTATGAAGGTGATGTATGCTTTGTCTCGATCTTTCAATCATTATATACCTATGTCGAATAGTATAAGAAATGAGTGAATAGCGAATCTTGTTGATTTCTTGTATGATTACGACTCATTCAACTATCTAAGAACGGAGTTGGGCTTGCTAATAGTAGGATTTGAGATCAACATACTATTATTATCGAACTAAATCATCATATAAGCAGTGTATCTTGGTTTAAAATGTTGACTTTGTTTGTAGTGACGGGGTGAGTGAGTACCAAGATCGATGTGTTCGGCTCGGAGTGATTCTAATGGAGATGATCACGGATGAAAAGCTCTAGACCAGTCGTTCCCGGAAGATATCCAAAGATCCGGTTCCGTGGTTCGGGCACATGCCGATCAACAAGGACACATTCCGCAAAGCCATTGATCAAACGATTGAGGTGATCAAGAGACCTTCAAGAGCATCTCGCACGGGGAGAGCTAGCGGTCAACGCCTACCTGGAGCCCTATCGAGGCCCGATATGGGGCACGTGGTGAATGTGCTCGTCTCAAGCGGGCTGTGGAAGCCCCTGAGCTCTTGATCCGGACGACGTGTATTGAATAATTTAGTTATTTCACACTCTGGACTTGCACACTTTGTTTTTATTTGCTTTCTGGATGGATTATATTTATATGCTTTCTGTATGGATAAAACAAATACGATTTAATTAATTTAGTTATTTTAATGTATTTGAATTGAATGATGAATTGAGATTTCATGTTTGTTGAATTGAATTGAATTGAATTGAATTGTTTGTGGATGGATTCAGATTTCAACAGCTGACCGTCGATAACTGGGTACGATAAATGTGAAAAACTAGGATTATTTTTTAAAATATTCACGACGGATCAACGACGGACGATCCGCGTTGATCAACGATAAACAATATGATGGACCGTCGTTGTTGTTCGTTGATCAACGACGACCGTAATCCGTCGTTGTTCCATCGTTGATCGATGACGGTCATGCATACACAACGACGACGTCTATATCCGTCGATAGTCCATCGGTGATTCAACGACGGACTATGAATCCGTCGTTGATTGGAATAGCGACTATGTTTGTACCGATGACCTATTTCCATCGTTGTTCCGTCGTTATTTACGATCACCGACGGACTTATTCGGTATAACTATGGAAAATTTCGTCGTTAATCGCGCAAATTCTTGTAGTGTATGTGATCGATCTTAATTTCGTAGTGTAATAAATGCGCAAGGAACACAAGGAAATAACGTGGTTCGATCTATTGAAATAGATCTACGTCCACGGAGCAAGAGAGTATATGTGTATTGAGTGTGTAAGAAGCGATTACAAAGAGTGTAGATGATCTTTCTCTTCTAATCTAGCCTCTATTTATATACTAGCATATTGAATTTGACTCTAATATGAAGTCTTATCTCATAAGGATTCTTTTAGATATACATTCGAATCTTCTACGCCTTCACTTGCGATTTGAGTTGTAGTTGGTCTAGGAGTCTTCGGGCCGAACTCACATAGGCCGAGCTTAATGTTGGGACCCACTTATATTGGGCCCGATGCTTGAGCCTAGTAGTTGGGCAGTATCCTATCACATCCCCCCAAAAAAAGACCTAGAAGTGAGGTCGTGATGGATGGGGGCGCTTGTTCGACATTGCCTCGCCGAAATTGTGATCCGGCGGTGGAGCGCGCATCCCGCCGACATTGTATGTCGCGACCATTAATCGTCAAGTCGAACACTTTGCCCGCCGAGTCGAATACGTAATCTCGCGAGTTCGGATATATAACGCCGTGGGAGGTTGAATGTGTAACGTTATGCCGAGGTCGAACACGGATGTTGTCATGTCGAACACGGAACACGCCACATCCATTTAAAGTATACGGCGTGTAGGTCCCGATAAAGTGTACGCTGGGGAATAACTTCCACAATACGCCTTTTTCCATTTCACTTTATCCGCCCAACTTTCAAACTCAAAAATGTTTGTCTTCCGAAACACCGAGTGTTTGTACTTTTCCTCCATCGTTGTTTCACTGCAGCTCGCCATCTTCTTCGATATTCCTTCTAAAACAAGTGTTATTTTATGGCTTCTTCTTCTTCTCGAGGAGTCTCACGGCTATGAAGGCCATGATGTGTCGTTGTCACCACCGATTCGCCGATGGTTTTAGAAGTTTTACCGTTGATTCCCCTTCATTCTTCGTGTAGAGTAGCTTTCCACCTTTGAGGATTTTGGTAGGTTTCTTCTTTTCCTTCATATCTAGAAGCCCCTGCAATAATAGAGCTTGCCTCGAGATTTTTTATTCCCAAATCTTTTGAGTTGGTCGATCCCCGACCGGAGGATAGGGCCTGCGCCCCTCCGGAGGGTTTTGTTACGGTATACGAGGACGTCCTTAAGTGCGGTCTTTGTTTTCCCTTTCCTTCTGTGTATGTCGAACTGCAACAAATGTTCGGCATACCTCTTACCCAAATAATGCCAAATTGTTTTCGGCAATTGACGGGCCTTGGTGTCTTTTCCTATCGCCATAATTTTCCTCTCACCCTAGGGATGGTCCTTAGGTTTTTCCAGCTTAAATCTAGCGTGGGGTGGTATTATTTATCACCTTTCGTAGTTTCAAAGTAAAACGAAGTCAAAAATCCCGAATCGCGTAAGAAGTTCTTCTTTGTTTGCTCGACGAGTCCCTCCAGCCTATTCGAATACATGGAAGTCGCGGATATGGCCACCGATGATGCCTTCGGTGGCCTAGAGGAGTCTTTGGAAAGGGCGGCCTTGTTGATGGAGTTTTTACCGAGGCCGAGCTTGTCATGGGCCGAGCCTTATGATCCTGCTATCGCGGTAGAACGGTGAAGGCGAGGCCCCTTATTTCACTTCAGCTCTTTGATTGATTTTTGCTTTATGTTCTAACTTGGCATTTATTTTATCTTTGCAGTGGAACTTTACTCAAGAAGAGGAAGAGGTCGAGGTCCGATCTCGAGCCTCCACCGTGGCAATCAAGGTTGTGGCCGAGGCTTCTTCCGAGAGGTCGGAGAGGTGGTGAAGTCGCCTTCGCCGCCCATTCGCATCTCACGCCCAACAAGGAGATGTGCGTATTCGCCCCCGCCGACGATGTGAATACAAGATCGCTTGGTACCTGTGTCGCACGCCGGTCCTTCCCGAGGTAATGTAATTGTTTTGACGCCACAAAGTTAAGTATTGATGTATTTGTTCGACATGGTTGTCTTTTGTGCAGGGACCGAGTACATGATGGCCGAGCTAGCCAGATGGGCGGCGACGCCCACCCAATTGATGGAATATCCGAATGACGCCATCGCCCGCCTCGACGGGTGGCTCGCGCCGCTGGGATTTGGAGGAGAGAAGACCCTCATCGCCCACGAGGTGGCCGAGGTCGAGGCGGCTCGGGATGTGGCCAAGAGGAGACCGCGGCTTTGGCGGCGGTCGAGGCGGTGGCGGCCGAGGTCGGCTGTTGAAGGCCGAGGTTGAGGCCGCCGATGTAGGGAGGCGAGGCGGCGGCCTCACAGGAGAGCTTCCCGCCTTTGCGGAGAGGCTATTTTTGTCCGGGAGATTCTCCGGGCTGGCCGGCGAGTTGGTCGAGGTCCTTAATACGCGCGTGGCAGCGGCTACTCTTGATGAAGTTGCCGAGGATTACCCGAATTTGGATAAGTCCAAGTACGGGTATGAGTTGATGGAAATGAGGCCCTGCTGCGGGCGTATGCCAAGGTCCTAGCCGACGGCCAAGAACTTGCCTGTTGTGGAGAGGTTGGCCTTCTTCGACCTTGCCGACCGCCGAGTCGGGCCCGCGCTTGCTCGGTGGACCGGACGCCCCGCTCGGGCTATTATGGCCGATCGGCTAAGGAGCCGAGGCGGCGGTGATCGCCGAGGCCAAGCTACGGAAGTTCGGAAGGATGCCGAGGAGGTGCAGGTTAGAAGGCTGCTGGAGGGTTCATTGATCCCTTTTTTTTAGATAAATGTACTTACGGTATCATTAGGATGTCGGTTTTGACATCGCTTTAAAGGCTTGAATAAAATCCCCAATTTTATTGAAGAATGCTTCCTTTGTTTTTGTCTTCATCCTGCTCGAACCCGCTGATATATCTCCTCGGGTGGACCAGATCAAAATTTTGAACCGAGCTCAAGCAAAAGAGGTCGAGGTCCTTCACTTGGAAGGCAAGCCGGGCCATGTGCGAAAGTCGATGTGAAGCTCTTAGTCGCTCAAGAGAAATTTGACGAGCTTCAAGCTCGGTTTTGGAGTTGGAGGAGAAGCTCGAGATCACGGCGGATGATGCCAAATCGGTCACCGGGAGCACGTCGAATCGAGGCGCTTATTCACCAGGTGGTGGAATGACTATCTCCAGACCAAGCCAAAGTCTTAGAGATCGCAGCCCGTTGTTCGAGCTACGTACATGAGTACGGTCGGACTCGGCACTTCAGGAGCAGCTTGCCGACCGAGAAAAATAGGAGGTCAGACAAGATCAGTAGCTCGTCATCCACAACTCGAGCGGGTGCTTCGATCGACTGTCGATGCTTCTCCTACTGCTGAGGCTTCTTCTTCAAATACTAGGATTGTAGATAGGTTTCCTCCGGAGTTTTATGCCCGCGAGAGACGGCAGTTATCGAGTGGCCGGGGTCGGACGGCAAGACATAGAGGTCGAGCTGGCCGAGCTCCTGGTGTCGATCGAGGACGAGGTAGAGGTAGTGGTAGGGTGAGCATAGATGAACTGCTAAACCCTGATTTTGCTAGAGATTGGCTTAGCTTTTCCCAGCCTCCTGGTCCTTCATCGTCCTCGTAATGCGTTGTATATTTTGGAAATAAGAACAAATTTTTCTTTGCCTTGTGTTGATCTTTCCTTTTTATCAAACACTGTACACATTTCGTCCTCGTAATCAAACGAAGGTAGATCGTCCTCGTAATAAACGAAGGTATTCATCCTCAAAATAAACGAAGGTAGTTCGTCCTCGTATTAAACGAAGGTATTCATCCTTGAAATAAAGGAAGGTAGTTCGTCCTCGTATTAAACGAAGGTAGTTCATCTTCGTATTAAACGAAGGTATTCATCCTCGAAATAAACGAAGGTATAGGTTCCTTATTTGTCGAGAAGTGTCGATAGGGTGGTCCTCACGCTGCTTATTTATCATCCTCTTTCCTCTTTCGAGTATTTATCATCCTCCTTAGAGGATATTTTATATTCCTCTAGAGGTTGTATGCATAAGTAACAAATGAAATATGCAAGACCGAGCGGATGAAGTAAATAAAGAAAAGATTTTATTAATGAAACACGACGTGATAATGTAAAAGGACTTGAAGACACGACCTAACAAGACTAAATGAACATTTTTTTCTTTTGACACTTATGCAAAATATCTCTTAAGATGAATGATGTGCCACGATGAGGTATTTGCTCACCGGATAAATGGGCGAGCTTATATGACCATTTTCCGAGGACTTCTTCAACTCGGTATGGTCCTTCCCATGTAGCTTCTAACTTGTCGAGCTTTAGCCTTTATCGACTTCGTTATTTCAAGCACGAGGTCGCCTACTGAACTGCTCGAGATTTGACACGCGGTTATAATACCGAGCTACTTGTTGCTTGTACCGAGCTTCTAATGTAGGCGATGTCTCTTCTCTCTAGCGATCCAGGTCAGTTCGTAGATTCTCCCCATTTGCTTCAGCTGAGAAATGGATGGTACGGGGGCTCGGCATACCGATTTCACGGGGATTACTGCCTCGATTCCATACACCAAACTGTAGGGTGTTTCTCCATTCTATGTCCGAGGTGTTGTACGGTATGACTATAAGACTTGTGGTAAATTTTCCACCCAGTTTCCTTTCACTCGGTCGAGGCGAGTTTTGAGTCCCTTCACGATTGTCCTGTTGGTGACTTCGGTTTGACCATTTGCTTGAGTATGGGTCACCGAGGTGAATTTTTGTTGAATCTGAAGCTCTTGACACCACTCTTTGAAGAGCTTATCTGTGAATCGTGTCCCATTATCCGAAACAAGGATATGGGGATGCCGGCGACACACAATATTTTTCCGCATAAAATTGAGAGCATTTTTTGCTTGTGATTTTCACCAAGGGTTCGGCTTCCACCCACTTTGTGAAGTAGTCGATAGCAACAATCGTGAACTAAACCGCCTCGAGCTTTACTGAAGGGTCACAATATCAATCCTCCATTGCATGACTGGCCAAGGGCTTTGCATGCTGACGAGGTCGGTTTGAGGTAGCCTCGACACATTTCCATGAATTTGGCACTTCGGACACTTGTTTACGAGGTCAATTGAGTCTTGGAACATTGTGTGCCAATAGTACCCCCATCGCATGACTTTCTTTGAAAACGCATGGGTCCGATATGGCTTCCACATGATCCTCATGTACTTCTCTTAGTACGTATTCAGCTCGATTCGGACCCGCACACCTTAGAAGAGGTCAAGATATGATTTTCTAGAGAATTCCTCGCTCAATTATGTATCGCAAAGATTTGCTCAAGATTTTCCTAGCCTCGAGTCCGCCGTGAGGTAATTCGCCTTCTCCAAATATTCTCGAACGAGAGTCATCCAATTAGGCTCTTCATCGAGACTATGTTGACTTCGACATCGCATCGCCAATGCTTCGCTTTGGACTTCTTCCACCGGCGGGCTCGTTGATGACGGCTAGTTTGCTTAAGGTGTCACCGGCTATTATGTTCCTCGATACGAACCAACCGGAAGTATGGGAAAGATGCTGTAGCTTTTGCTTTTTCAAGGTATTTCTTCATCCTGTTGCATTTAGCTTCGTACTTTCCCAACATGTGGCTTACTATGACCTGAGAATCACTGTGAACTTGCACAACTCGTATTTGAAGGCTTTGAGCCAGCGAAGTCCTACAATTAAGGCCTCGTATTCCACTTCGTTATTCGTATTTTGAATGCAAACCGGTGCATAGGTGATCTCGTCATCCGGTCCCAAAACAAGATGCCCGCCCCACTACCCGCTTTCCCAAGCTCCATCCACATAGATTTGCCAAGAAATCCTGATGCATCCTTGATGGGTTCGGCTTCGCATTGTCCGAGGTAGGCTCGGTGGGTTTCGACTTCTCGTGAAGTTAGCCTCACAGGAAGTCTCGCAAGGCCCCCCCCGATGGCTCGACGAGGCAAAAAGAGATAGCGTGTTCGCCCAACTCAATTGCCCACTTCGCAATTCTCCCAAGCTTCGGCTTTGTTAATACTTGCAAAGTGGATGATCGGTGAGAACTTGTATGAGATGTGCATGGAAGTAGGACGTAGTCTCCTCGTCAGATTTACTAATGTCAAAGCGAGCTTCCAGAGGTTGATATCTCGCTTCTAGCCCTTTAAGTGCTCGGTGATGAAATACAGTGGAGTTGACGACGTCGTCTCTCGCACTAAAACCGCACTTATGGTTTCATCCAAGTCGCGAGGTATAGGAGAGGACTTCTCCTTCCTTCGGGACGATAAAGTGGGAGTTTGGCGAGGTAGTTTTGAGATCTTCAAAGGCCAACTTGTGTTTATCATCCCAACTGAACTCCAAAGCCTTTTTGAGAATTTTGAAAAATGGGAGTTGCTTCTCCGCAGCTTTTGAAAGAAAGCGGCTCAATGCAGCTATGCAGCCCGTCAACTTATGCACGTCGTGGATGGTCTTCGCACCTTCATCTCCAAAACGGTTTGAACCTTGACATGTTGGCTTTTAATCCTTCTTGGAAACCCAAGACCCCAAAAATTTTCCAGACCGAACTGCGAATGTACACTTTTGGGGGTTTAGCTTTAGGTTTACTTTATGAAGTAAGCCGAGGACGATCCGGAGGTCGGCAACGCATGTGGCTTTCTCCTTACTCTTGACGACGATGTCATCTACATACACCTCCACATTTTGATCGATGTTGGGCTGAAATATCTTGTCCACCATTCTTTGATAGGTGGCCCCACATTCTTGAGTCCGAATGGCATCTTCTTATATGCAAAACGTCAAGTCCGTGATGAAGGCTGTTTGGATCGCGCCTCGCCACTCATCAAGACTTGGTGATACCCTCAGATAGATCCAAGAAGTCAAGACTCGATCCGACCAAAGCGCCAACCTTTTGTCAATATTGGGAAGGGGTAGCACCTTAGGGCAATGTTTATTGAGATCGGTGTAATCGATACATTCGCCATCCCTCCTCCTTTCTTGACCATCACCGGTCGACTATCCGGTCGGATACTGACTTCGAACAATATGCGTGCTTTCAGTAGTTGGTTCACTTCGTCATGTATAACCTGATTCCGTTCCGCCGCATAGATCCGCTGCTTTTGCCGAACCGGTTTGACACTTGGGTCAATGTTGAGCCGGTGAGTAATAATACCCGGTGAGACCCCGATCATGTCGAGGGGTGACCAAGCGAAGACGTCTCTGAACTCCCTTAGGAGTTGGATGATCTGCTTTCTTAGTTGAGGCACTTCGGTAGAACCTACTTTGACGACCTTGAGGGGATCGTCTTCATACAGTGTGACCTCCTCATCGAGTCGTCGAGAGCGCACGACGCCCTTTCCGGGCCCAACTCCTCGGGCTTCGCTAATCATATGCATGTGGGTGCCGGGTCAAGTCCCAAGACCTCTTAAGGCGACCGCATGCATTCTTTGGCTTGTTTCGATCTCCTGATCACGCCTACCCTCCTCTTGTGGGATCTTCATCGTTAGATGGTACGCTGAGCACACCGCCCCACCGCGCTTAACCAGTCCCGTCCTAGTATAATGTTATACGGTGAGTAGGCGTTTACCACGAAGAACTGTACCACCTTGGTGGAGCTCGTCGGCGCTCTCCCCACTGTGACAGGTAGTCCAATGATCCCCTCCGGGCGTGTTTCTTCTTGTACGAAGCTTCGAAGTGGTAGTGGCGCTGGTGTGAGGCGTGCCTCCTCAATCCCCAACTTGTCGAAGCATTCCTTGAAAAGATACTCACCGACGCGCCACTATCGACGTACACTCGCCGAACTAACTTGTTGGCGATCACCGCTTCGATTATCATCGCCTTGGTGGGGTACCACGGCTGGTACAGGTCGTCCTCGAGAAGGTGATGGCCTCGTCCTTTAAACCTCTTGTTTATGTGTTCACCGGTTTGGGGACTTGGGCCTCGATTTTAGGGAGGACTTCAGTAGTACCGCGAGGGAGCCCCGTGATGGTGGATATGATTCCATCGCATCGAGGCTCGCCGTCACCCTCTTCGTCGGTGTCGTGCCTCGCTTTCTTGTGAGGCCACAGTCTCATTCTCTTGTTTCCGCTTTCTCGACCTCGGTGGGGCCTCAGATCGACCAGTTAAATCGGCCATGACCTTGGTACTTAAGAACCCGTCATGCACCAACTTTTCGATATCTTCCATGAGATTCTGCATTCCTCCATGTCGTGTCCACGATCCTCATGGAATGAGCAATACTTGTCTTTGGATCGCGCTTTGATCCCTTATCATGGGCCGAGGTCTCGAACATGTCCGTATGGAGCTCGTGAGATCTCCGCTCTCGTCTTCGTCAAAGGTGTGTACTGAGGTCGTTCTGGGTTATGACGTGGCCCGAGCCTAGATCTATAGGGCCACGTTGTATCCTTTCCAAGGCACTTCGTCGACTTTGGCCTCGGTCCCCTCGACCCTCCTCTTTCTTCTTCTTGTCAAAGGGTTCCACCTTTTCAGCTTCACGCTTTCTCCTATCCGCTTCGTCCGTCTTGGCGAACCGATCTGCTATGCGCCACAGCTCCGACGTAGTACGGGGCTCGTACTTGACGATCTTCTTGTATAGGGCCCCAGGCAAGATGCCGTTTTGGAAAGCCGAGATAATGAGGAGGTCATTTACATCCTCGACTTTTAGGCTCTCTTTATTGAATCTAGTCATGAAATCGCTGATGGACTCACCTCGGCTTTGCCTCACAGTGAGTAGATGAGCCGATGTAGTTTTGGACTCGGCCTTTTGGAAGAACCTTCGATGAAAGGCTTCCATCAAATCTCGGTAAGATCCAATACTACTGGGAGGTAAACTGTCGAACCACCGGCGGACGTTGTCGATCAGTAACTCTGGGAATAGCTTGTACATGTGGATGGTGTTGAGGCGCTGATTAATCATGTTGTATTGGAACTGAGACAGGAAGTTTTATGGATCCCGCAGTCCATCATAGGGGGCGATACTTGGCACCCTGTACTTGTCGGGGAGAGGGGTATCGAGTATCTCGTTGGAAAAAGGGGTAATAATCTTCCCGTATCCATCGAACTCGTCTCCCGGAGAGCGATGCCGAGTTCGTCAGCTGGACTCGTTATAATTGTGGGGTCGACCTCGCGGTGATCACGACGACCTGCCCCACGCTGCTCATCCTTTGTACGATCGGTTTGGAAACCAACTCGTGTAGAGGTATTATTCCCAGCACGAGTGCCTACCATCTGAAGGCTGGGGGATTCACTTCGCTGCGCTGTCTCGCGTTTTGATGAGACTTCGGCATCCTTTTCCTCATGGCGAAGCCGACCTTGTTCTCGGTTGAGGTACTGGAGGAAGCTCTCCTTATTCTTTTCGAGGAACCCTTTAACCGCCTCGTCGAGATTCAACTGCGATGCTTGGGCTTCCTCTCTGTTGCTGTTGCGTCCTCCTTCGCTGCAGTGATCTTCTTCTTCTTCACGTAGGATAGGATAGCCTCGCTCATCCAGACTTTGAACGTGTCCTTCGGGGGTCGTATCTCTTATCGAGCTTTTCCCAGGCCGCGTTTGGCGTGTCCTGCCACCGTTGTTGTTGCCGGTAACAGCCCTGGATGTAGCGCTTCTTGTGTTCCTCATCGTTCTGATTGTTACCTGAGAAAAAGTTGATTGAAAACACAGAATTTCGGTTCCCACAGACGGCGCTAGTGATCGATCTTAATTTCGTAGGGTAATAAATGCTCAAGGAACACAAGGAAATAACATGGTTCGATCTATTGAAATAGATCTACGTCCACGGAGTAAGAGAGTATATGTGTATTGAGTGTGTAAGAAGCGATTACAAAGTGTGTAAATGATTTTTCTCTTCTAATCTAGCCTCTATTTATATACTAGCATATTTAATTTGACTCTAATATGAAGTCTTCTCTCATAAGGATTCTTTTAGATATGCATCTGAATCTTCTACGTCTCTAGTTGCGATTTGAGTTGTAGTTGGTCTAGGAGTCTTCTTGGGCCGAACTCACATAGGTCGAGCTTAATGTTGGAGCCCACTTATATTGGGCCTGATGCTTGGGCCTAGTAGTTGGACCGTATCCTATCGATATGTTTATAAGCGCATGATCCTAATCACGCTTAGCGCATCCGTTCATACTATATAGGTATTGGACTACGAGGAAAGCGTGAGGCCTTAAAATGGCGGTTGTGTTCCATTATTGGTCCGGTTTTTGTGGTTGGGGTGGGTCTCTTTGTCTTCCTCCACCGGATCACGTAGGTGACATATTTCGGTTGTAGTGGAAATGATCACGGCCATCTATGGACACGTCCTAGGGTTAAGGCACACACCCATTTTTGTATAAATATGCTTATGCATATTTTTCAAGTTACTTCACCTCTCTTGTTTTTTGAAAAACTCTTTCTATTTTCTCAATGTCTAATCATCCTCCTCTTGCATCTTGTCGAAAACGCTCATATTTTTACATTTTCATTATTTTTATTTTGACTCATTTTTCCTAATATTTCGGACATTTATCCATCGAATTGATGCACCGTATGGATAGTGATAAATCTAGTTACGTGAGTGTCGGGTTTATGTAAAGCAATAAAGAACACTAGGCTTTTACGTGGTTCGATCGTTAATGAGATCTACGTCCACGGAGAGTGTTTCCTCAATACTTTCACTATAATTTTTGATGCGTGAGTGTAGTTACAAGCTCTTAGTATTCGATAAGTTGTCCACCCTTCTATTGTCAATTTTCCTTCTATTTATACAACCACGAGTTCGCAATCAAGCGCCAACCTCCATTGGTCGTGACTCTTCCTCTGGCGTGCCTCCATTGGCGGGCAGGACGACGCTTTGCGTCGCCACGTGGAGGTGGCGCACGACTTTGGTTCCGGGCGTGTCCTCCATTGGCCGAGGTGACGCCGACTTTGGTTCCGGCGTGTCCTCCATTAGCGGCGAGACGTTTACGTACGCCACGTGGAGGTGGCGCTGACTTTCTTCTGGGCTAGGGTTATGGATGATTAGGGCGCTTTGCTCAACCGCGTGGGCCTACCAACGTTAGGCTCAGTCGTTTGGGCTCATTGGTGGGCGATCGGTTGGCCATATCCCATCGATAGTGGTTTGGACATAGTTCAATTATTCTTTTAGTTGTCCTTTCATTTGTAAAGGATAACAAAATAAGGCTTATCTCTTCTCCTGACACTAATCACGCTTTGCATAGTTCCGTTCATACTAAGCAACGAAACAAATAAGCCATTTTAAGTATAATTTAAAATTATTTTTCAAATTATAGTATAAAATGTACAGAATAAATATAACAGGCCATTCTCTTCTTCGACGACCTGGGTACTTTTTTTTCTATATACATATGCTTATGCATATTTATGATCTGCTTCTTCTGCGCTATTTCAACTCTGTCTTGTTTTCAGGGACCATCAATTGATGGAACATCCAAATTGACCCGCTAGCTTACAGCTTTGAGTATACAACAACTCGAGCAATTAAAACCAATATTCCAAAATAAATGAAGTTATTGATAGTTTCTATTTTTGTAGAAAACCGTGGATGAGATGTGGAGATATTCACATTTCAATTTCATTGTCTCGACTAAAAATAACATTTCAATTTCTTATTCTTTTTCCCTCACTTATTCTTTTCAGAAAGTACATTTTCTTTTTATCTTTGTGTAATTTCATTTTGAAAAAATATGCAATATGCATTTTAAATGGAAGATCATTATATGATCTTAAATTCAATATATCCCATTTGCTTCTTTATACTAAGCAACCAATTTATTATATTACTGCATGTACACATATACACTGTGTACAATTAATTACACTGCCTACTATAGAATAATTAGATTTGTCCTCCATGTAATACACGGAATCATATTTTTGAATTTTTAATATTAAGTCATTTAATATACAAAAATAGTATAAATATAACGTGACAAAATAAATGTAAAAATTCACTTCATCGTAAAACATGTATTATTTGTATTGTCAATTTGAAAATAAAAGTTAATAATAATAAATATTTTTTTATAAACTTGAACTATGTGAGAATAGATAATTATGAGTTAACTCATGTATGACACTAAATGCAAATAAAATGAGCTTCCATTTACTAACTAAACTTGTATGTCATATCATTTATTCCTGTATAAACATTTTTAAATTTAAAACTTATAATTATGCAAAAAATAATTCATAATTCAAATCTATATGGTTAAATATATTTTTTTATTGATTTTATTATAGATTGAAACACACTAATTACGAATTACATATATTTTGTAGGTATTACACAAAAATGTGGATTTACCCAATGCCTACAAAAAGTTACGATGCGCGTCCCATGAACAAAAAAAACATATCTATAGCTTTCGGGGTAAAAGTGGAATTATTATTTGGGAAAATACACGATTTTAGCTTAATAAATTGATTTTGTATCAATTTTAACATAATAAATCAATAGTACTTAATCAAATCTAATGAATTTATTTTATAACAATTTTAGCCCTGTAAGTGATTTTTTACTGTCGAAAAACACAATTGATACCGAAAATGACATATAACTCAATATTTCTAAATTGTGCTTTCTATAAGTCATTTGTAGTTGTTGATTATGCTTTTCGACGCCGAAAAATCATGTACGGACTAAAATTGTCAAAAAATCAATTCATTAGATTTGATTGATGTATTATTGATTTATTAGGTTAAAATTTTTACAAAGTCAATTTATTAGACTAGAATTGTATACTTTACCCCATTATTCTCGTCTCCTTTTATTAGATGTCCAACTTTAGATCTCGAAATAAATTTTACATGTTGTCAATAATACACTTACTAGAAAAATAATATCAACAACCAAGTAATACACACACGCTGCACGCATAAATTGTTGGTATCATTTAATAAAATTAGTGACAAAAAATAACGAAATGGACCCAATCCGTCAACACTTCTAAAGCTCAGTTATTCACGGCCAAAGCTAAGAAATGGTTGCAAGTAGCTTATCAGTACAATAGTATTTATAAGAAAGATTACCTATTTCATGAGAGGGGGAGAGTTTTACTTCTACATAGCATTTCATATTACACGTCATCGATTCATGCGACAAGTAAATCTGTATCTATAACATGAAAATGAAACATAGTAACCACTATGAAAAGATAAATGCAGCCATAAAATATCAAAACTTGTACAAAATAACCAAATAATGTGACATCAACACAAAAATCACAACCATCAACGTCTGTGAGTGATGAATGGCTTGAATCAAAAAGGGAGCAGAAATACCAATCTAGATTCGGCTTCAGCGCATTCCAATAAATTCTTTGGCTCCCTCCAGTATATAACCGTCTGCCGCCGACATATAAGTAAGAGAGTTTTCGAGAGGTTACTCACAGCTACCACTTCATGTCTTCAAAGGAGCCTTCTTTTCTCGGTCAGAAATACGAGCAGGACCTGTTGTGTGTGATTTGAATCGCCCTCTACCTCCATCTTCTTTCTCCTGCAAAAGGCAATCAGTATTTCATTTGTCAGGTTTCGACTCCATTTGTTGGTTCAGAAATGGGAGGTAAGGCCCAGTGCATCTTATACTAGATAGGCAAATTATGATAAATAAACAGAAGAACACCCACACATTGAACAAAATCAACATGTCGTCGCTCTGGGTTGAAACACAATCCTAATTTAGAACATCCTAGATATATATGCTTCCATTTTCTACGCATTACTCCAGTTTTTGATGAAAATTGCTATTTTAACCGTGAAAGCAATTTTAGCCTCCACCTATTATCTTATCAATATTAAGAACAAAGATATTATTGTCGTGTTCATCAAAGAAGCAAAAGAAGAGGCGAGATTGGAAAATTCTCAAGTACCTTTTTCTTAACAACTTGTACAACATCTTCATCATTAAGAATTTGACTAAGGCCACAATGCTGAGGGTAGTGCCTTGCACTTGTGCCCCACACCAGCACATACTTAACTT
This sequence comes from Salvia rosmarinus, assembly GCA_036937905.1. Lineage (NCBI taxonomy): Eukaryota > Viridiplantae > Streptophyta > Magnoliopsida > Lamiales > Lamiaceae > Salvia > Salvia rosmarinus. The sequence goes on from JAODLM010000420.1 coordinate 15,775, forward strand.
CCTTTACCAGGCTCCGATGAAGGTAATTACAAAATCTTCAACAGTGCAGCCACCTCTACCCTGAAAAAAACATATCCAATCATTATACGGAAACACAAACAAAACCAGCTGCACTATAATCACAAGACTCGAATAAAACAATTGGAAAAAATATTGTTAACTTTATCTGGAACAGGAAGAGAGCTTCACAAAAGCACGTGTGAATCAGAAGTGTACTAAGAGACATACAGCAGAAAGGACACATGGGTCTGTGAAATCTGGTTGCTGGCCCTGAGGCTTTGTATATATTCTAACAAGACCCATCTCTTCCCACATTCTTGCAAGTAGTCTATCCAGATTCAGCTATTGGAGTAACATAGCCACACAATGTTAAGCAAGAGAAGTGAATGTTGTTTGAGGAGTGAAGACACATGCCAGTGCGTCTCAGTCTTCCGTCAAATTCTTCTGCAAAATATATTAATAAGAGATGGGAAGGATATAGGAACAAATAAATACCTTCAGGTTGCAACTAATGACAATTGAATTGGGCTGTCGAGCTAATCTGTCCACATCATCAATACCAATGACATCTATCTTGTTGTAGACATATACACACTTTATGTACTTGCGGTTGCCCTCAATGACATCTATCAAATCATCCACAGTGGCATCTTCACGAAACAAAACCTTGTGAAAATTAATATGGAAAAGAACTGTCAACAAGATTCTCAGCCCTAGTACATAGTTAAGCCATTACCAGTCAGTAGTCACCATTTCATACATAATTTCACAAAATGACAAAAGCAAAATAGAGTCGCCAATATCAGACAACTGGAAAACAAAAACTGAACAAGAGAATCTCCTACCAGGTTCAGAACATTCCAGCTCTGGGTCTACACAAAATGAAGTTAATCCGCACTGCTTGTGTTTTAGATTCAAATTCAAACAGTTTAATTTATGTGCCGAGTATTTGGTGTTAATGTGCTAAGGCAATATTAGTATTATATACCAGGAGTTCTATCTTTTCCTTATATAACTATGTGCTTTGTCAAGGTCTTCTAATACTCATAGTACTTAAGAAATAGAAGCTACAGGAAGATCGAAGCTTTTAGGAGAGAAAATTGCAGATTTTAGATGAAATAGATGTGGCAGGCCATGTTAAAACCACTCAATCTGTATACGAGCTTCAGGTATTTCCAATAGATAAAACAACTTGTAATGTGAATAGACATCATAGAGATACATAAAACAAAATCGTATTTGCTCTTAACTAAGAAAACAATGACTTTCAAGCATGCATATCTCCATTTGAGTAATAATAACTTAATAAGTCATTTGATGCAAAGAATAACTCAAACAAAGTGTTTTCTAATTTCAGCTATAAAGAAATTTTCAATTTGTTAGAGAGAGAGGAGAGAGAAACTAGTAAATGTATCTTTTGGTTTGAGGGTGAGTAGTTACCTCAGCATTGTGAATCTTGTACTCGTGCAATATTTGATAGCAAAGCTTCTCATCCACATGAGTCAATGGTAGCGTGCTATTGAAAGAAATTCCCCAGTTTTCTTCTTTTGAAGTATATCTGCCATCAAGAAGTACCACATACACATCAATTGTAAGACAAGCTAGAAGTAAAACTTTGAGGAATGCCTTACACTCCATCCCCAAAAGATTTTTAAATAACAATTCTTGTCTGGATGGAGATTAATCATTTAGCACGAATAGGTAGTCTGCGAATCAAGGCTATGAATTCAATATATTGAAGATTTATCCTCAAAAGGATAACCAGACATGGCATAAAAGCATACACTTATGTCCTAACAAGTACTGGCGAATAAATGCTAGAACCAGAGATGCAATGACAAAGTTCAAAGATACATTACTTGAGGCGGAGTTTTGTTTAAGCGCAAGCCAACTGCTTCAATTCCTTTGTTAGGATTTGTCGATGCCCTTCACTCTAGAATTTTCAGGAAAGATGAAGGTAGGTTCAGAGATAGCTATGTAGCTACTACTTATCATAACAAAATTAAGGCACATAGGATGAAACCAAACACCACATACTATTAGTCTATTAATTATCTCAATGCACAATTTCGCCAAGCTAGAAATGCTAAGCAAAACATTCCGGCCATGTAAAATTAGTAAATCAAGGAGCATGTGCCAACAAAATTATCCAGGCTAATAGCAACCGGAAACGAGATCGACAACTTTTTTCCAAGGTTTAAATATACGTTTTAAGCACCGAGGCGTTTTCCAATAGCACCGCGAGGCGCAAGCCTCGAGGCGGTCCGAGGCGTAAATCACAAAAACACATAAAAATTATAACTAATATAAAAGAACACATAAAAACATAACAAATATATTACAACACATAAAAAAAACATAAGTTTATAATTAAGTAATTATGAGTCTTTTAAAATCTTAAACTCAAGTCCAATAATTATTCATCATAATCGAAAGTATAAGAAGCGAGACTATGTAGATAACTTCAACCTCGGTGTGACAACCAAATACATAATTAATTAAAATTACTGCAATTACTAAAATAATAAAGCCGAACTGCAAATAAAAGCGAACTAAAGGCAGTTTGAAATCGAGAGAGAGAAGAGAGACCGCCGAGAGAGAGAGAGAGGAGAAGAGAGAACGATGAAGAGCAGAAAAAGCGAGAGGAGAGAAGAGAGAGATAGAGTTCAGGAGAAATTAGGTCTTAATTCAATCAATTAAGGCTATTTTTTTCAACGTATTAGAAATTATCAAAAAATAATAAAAGCCCATGCAAAAACATAATATAAGTACAAAAACCGAATAAAAAAAATGAAATTTGGATGATAAAGTGAGGCATCCGCCTCATACCGCTTAGATCTCGCCTCGCCACCTTGGTGCGCCTCGGGCTGGTTGTGGCGTCCTCCTCTTGGACAACAGTGTGTCGCCGCCTCGAAGGTGATTTCCGACCGCCTCGAGGCAAGCCTCACCAGCCTTTTAAACCATGCTTTTTCTAATTGAACCTATTGCCAAATCTTCTTCTAAATCAAGGAAAGAGTAGGATGCACCATGTATTTAAGCTCCCAAAGAGAAAGGGTTCATATAATGTCAAGCGAGCAAACATAAACAATGGATTTATGCCAATAACTTACATTGTTGAATATAATACGGCAACCTAAAGGCCATGAATACCAGTCATGTGGTATTAGCATTGACTTAATACTGCTGTCATGACATTTTCTGAAGCATATACTGGAAGTGTTTTGTGTCTAATTAAATATCAGGATATGCAATGTGTTCTAAATATATATTAGAGATTGCAGTAAGGACCAGTTGTATGGAAAATAATAATAAAATTTTCCTTGTTAATAAGGAAAGCAAACAAATATCTTACAGTGATTCATGAAAACATCACATATAACTATGAATATAGATGAATCTGAGACACATGCAGTTCAAAATTATCAAAGAGAAAATACGAAACCATCCAGAAGCAGTTAATATAGCTATGGCTTACTTTGGAGGCATCCAGAACCATCAACACAAGATCTGATGATTTGGCAACCGCAATAACCTGAAAAACAAGAAGTTTATGTCAGGCCTTATATCTTCTTCATTTCTCTTTCTTCTTCTTTTCCCTTTGAGTTGGGGAGGGTAACAGTGGGTTGAACCCAAGATGACTCCCTTTTACTCAGGGATGTCCACTGTGTGGATGTCATACTCCGTCTCACTAGGTATCAACTTTGAATAGCATCAACTGTATATATAATTACCTGCCTACCACGACCCTTTCCTTCAGATGCACCTTCTATAATTCCAGGAAGATCAAGCAGCTGAATTTTGTATCGTTATAGTGAATAATACCCGGGATACAGGTAAGCGTGGTGAACTCATATGATGCGGCTTCCGAATGTGTTCCCGTCAACATAGTCAAAAGTGTTGATTTTCCAACACTAGAGGGAAAAAAATTAAACGCATCCTATGAAGTTCTAAAATGGTATGGAAATAAATAAGGATAGATTTAGATAACCTAAACAGGACAATCTCATGAACTAACAAAGAATGGTAGTCAATGAAATAACCCACTTTACAAAATGAAAATAACCACCATACAAAAAAGTTACTTAATTAGTCATCAAACTCAAATGATCTCCATCTAACTTCTTCAACATATGTCCTAACATAATCACATGACCAACCTGGGAAAACCTATCAGTGCGACACGGCCATGCCCGTATTTTGAAACTTCAAGCCTTCACCACCGCCACTAGCTCCTGATCCACCATTAAAGAATTATCACAATATAAGAATGACTCGCAAATGAAGCATAGAAACACTTAGAAAATGCATTCGCTATACAAATCCATGCAAATGACATTAAGATGTGATTCCTTTAAAATTTATCACCCACAAAAACAAAAATACTAAACGATTGCATACTTTTGGAGGCTCCAACAGTTGCGTCCTCAGCTTTGCTATCTTAGCCTTGAGCTGACCCAAATGATATTCTGAGCAAATCAATTAAAAATAAATGTCAGCATCAATTCAGAACAAAACCAACTCCAATTCCAATTCTCATGCCCGAAAAGTTCTACAAAGCTAAAATACAACACAGCTGCTTGCACAAAGATTAGTTAAAATAAAATAAAGTACTATAAACACAAGCTATAAGCCTGGACAGATATATTTCGCATACATATACTCATATTAAGAAGGGGGTAATCGAAAGCAGTGGGGTACGGTATTCACCTGTGGCTTTATTTTTCTGAGTCCGAGCCATCTCGGCTTCAATTTCTTTAATCTTTTCTATGATCCCCATCTTTCCTTATTATTTACCTGAAAAGAATTAACAGCAACGACATTCTGTCAATCAGTTGTTTATTGCTTCATTCGTAGAGCTACTAACTAATTGGAGGAGTTTAAGTAAACAGATTTCAGCAGAACACAAACATTTTCCGCAATGCTTCAGTCAAATTAGTCGTTCGATGCACATATAAACAACATATCGGAATCTATAAGTCTCCTCGATATACTCGACACGTCAATACACATTAATATATATATGTACATGCACATATAGATAATACTGAATCAAAATATTACCTAGAGCGCGAGGCGAGAGAGAGATGGGAGAGGAGGAGAGAGCAATTAGCAGCTGTAGGGCTTTACTGAAGCGGGTTCGAATCGGTAAGAAATGTTTAACTGCTCGACGCTTTCTAAAAATCGTAGTTGATTGATGTAGGCCGCAAAAGGCCTAAATTGTTCGGCCCAATTTTGCGTGTCCCAGACTCCCAGTTGTAAGTTTGTAATAATCGAACGTCGTTCTCCCCCTGCGTGATTTTTCTATTTAAATTTTTTTTTTTTGGTGAGGCCAATTGAGTTTTACTGTCGATTCGAAAGTTTCCATCATATATCATGTGAGACTTAATATACTACACAAATATATAGGATAGAAATTTTCCTTTCAAATGTTAGAATTAAGGTGCAAAAATATTCCTGATATTAATTAATATTAGATTGAGCAGCATAGTCTTTCATTGTTTTATCGATTAGTTAGTGTAAAAATAATTAATTTACTCATCTATCTTAAAAATGGTTTATTATCCACTTTTAATATTGTGTCCTCTGTAGAGTATAAAATACGACAAATTATTATCATCCTTTTTATTTATGTATACAAAATACACCAACAAACTGTTTATCTTTTACTAGTTCTGAAATTGTGAAGATCTTTTTATAGATTCCGTCATGTATTACTCAACAAAATACACAATGCTAGTATGGATGAAGTTAGAGAACTCTCCCTCTCTGGATTAAATGATTGAAACGTCACCTAGAACACTATTTCAAGAGTAAAATCCGCATAACTTTAATTTAATACAAATGTGAATTATGAATAAGCACTCATTTTTGTCGGTGCCAGTGCCACCCAATCAAATCCAATTCAATCGTTTATTAATCCAAACACTCGATTACCAAATAAATCATCACTTTTGACCAATTCTCCAATTTCAACGTCACTTTCGAAATCTTTCAATAATGACTTTAAAACAAAATCTCTAAAATTTCGACACCCCCTGTTCTTTTCTGGAGAATTTGACCTTGAAACACCATTAAGAATTGTGTCATTTCAAAGCTGAAAGTTTTGAGAATGTTGGAATTGCTATAAATCAAAATATGGAGTCATTCATGATTAATATATTTTAAAGAAAATATCTAAATTGCACAACAGGTAAAACGTAGTGATTTATTTAGCAGTTAACCGTTAACTAAATGCCTATTACAGAGGAATTTGAAGCATAACCTCATGACCGATCTCGTCCAAGCAACCGAGCCCCGTGACCTGTCACAACAAATACACAAGTCTCTAACCCCATTGATGCTTTGTTAGTGAAAAACAAGAGTTTCCAATGGTCAACAAACATCAATATATTAACAAAACTAATGCTTACGCAACAATCCTAAGATACACCAACCCTAAAACAAAAACGATGGTTTATTTTACACTACATCAGAGTTACACTACATCAGAGTCTTGGTATTCTTAATCAAAATAACTAACATGCACATCTACGACGCGTACAGGATTATTGGAGTCATTATGTCCGACTAATTTGCTAGAGGTGAGGCTTGGAGGAACCTGTGTTTGTATGTCAGCAAGTTCTCTCACTCTTGACAGAATTTGGGCCGGTATGGGAACTGAAAAGTGCTTCCGAGAACCCTGCATCTGTAGATCCACCCAACATCATCAGCATAATCCATGGGAAAATGATGTGCATAAAATACTAAAATATTATAGAACATGGAAACACAGTGTAAGTTCATGTTTGTTTGAACTCAGCATATACAGATCAATCAACAAACAAACAACAAAATTGTATGGATGCATGGATGGATGGATGAAAGTTCCGTGAAATGAGCCAGACGAATATCAAGAATCACCCTTCTAAAAAATTTCACAGCTATAATGTTACCACAATTATTGCTTTGACTTTTTATCAAGAAATAGGTTCTTGGCAACCATCTCCTTTGGGGTAAAAGACAAATAAAACCAAAGGCAGTAGGACAAAATAGAGGATAAATAAAGAAAATTGTAGGACAACAGTAATCAGCTTTTTAAATCAACTATAATTGATAGGTTAGTGAAATTTTCCTACAAAGAAAGAATATGTTGCTCACCCCATTTCCAGTTGGTGATTCAGCCATGCTAGCCCTCAGGAGATTCCTCCATTTGTCCTGTACGATGATTGCACCTTCTCAATCTAATAGTTAAAACCAGAAGACCAACTGTATAGCGTATGTGATTGACCTCCTAGCCACTTACCTTTAGGTCAACTGATGTTCGGTAAGAATATGAAGCAAACACAAGGCGTTTGATCTCTGACCATCTACCAGCACCATATTTTGCAACTCCTCAACCAGTTTAACAACTTCACTGGCGTCCAAGGTCGATGATGTTTCCTCCTCATTCCTCCATTTGCAGTGGGTACAGTGACAACATCATTATCTGAATTAGCCTTCAACGATTCCATACTTTTAGTTTCACTTCCTGTTCCAACTGAACAGCTTTCCTTTCTGTTTCTGGAGTGCATCTCTCCGAAAAAGCAACAGACTACACACATAAAGAGGTCCCACAATTATAGAACTTTTGGGGCGAACTTAAAAATAATAAAGAAGCTGTATAGCATGAAAACTTGAAACAAAAAGCCAAAGCGACATCAGATATTAGGTATTGGATGAGTTAAATAAACATAATTAAACAAGAAGAGATCACTTCCCAGAAAATTATGCGATAAAATTTTCACCATGCTATTCAACATATCCCAATGGAATCTCTGTTCATTATGCTTTAGTATTAAGCAGTAACAACAACGTATCCAGCAAAAAACATAACAAGCCTAATTGTGAGGAATCATATGAGCTGAATTCATCAGAGCGAAGTCAACTGAATCAAACTCCATCAGACATCTGACATCAGGACTTGCTCGAAATAACTAAAAGGCTCTAGAAACCATCAGGGACAGGAGCAGTTTTTTATATTATTCCTGCTATCATTGTGAAATTGTTTGCTGGATGCAAGATAATTATTGTCTGGTCTGATTGAGACGCACATTCCATTTGGCTCAAATCAAACATCAGAGTTACCGCTATGATACCAAGTACCAACTAACAAAGCTTAAATTGAACTATGCCCGCATCATTTTTTTTCCAGACAATTCCATGTTGTCCTTTATGAGGCCATCCTCCATCAGAACCACGATACTTTTAGCACAGTACAAACTAATCAATTTTACCACTGCCCGACTTGCTCCTTCAACTCAATGCTTTACAAGTTGACAGACACGCCAAAAAAGGGTGCAGAGGTGATCAGGTAATTATATACATTGTTCAAAGACCATAATCAGAGTATAAAAATAAAAGCTCACAAAAAAACAAATGTATGATGCCAACTTTACCAGAGTCACAAAATTTTTCCTTGGACGGCTTCGTCGAATGCGGGATACATATGGAACCTGAACTCCACAACCTCCAAGAGAATCTTTCCTTGTGAGATATCTCCGATCTAGTCCAAAATTCCGAATGGGTCTAACACAATCTTCTGCAGATGACTGATCATATGGAGGGGGTTCAACTGAGGAGGCAGTTTGTGCACCAGAATCTCTGGATTCACCTTCAGAAACTTCTTCAATATACCGTCTTGTGGGCTTTCGAACTCTTTTTACTGGTCTTTGTTCTGTGTCAGTGTCATTACTTTCACAATTATCTTGACTAACAGAACTTTGTATTGTCATTGCATTACCAATAGGATGGGTTTCAATTTGTTCATGGACAGTGGTTGGACTTTCATTGATGTGAAGAGCAGATGTAACTACACAATCAACTAAAACAGAACCATCCATACTTTGACTGGTTTCATGTTTACCTTTCTTCACCACTCTGTTATCAATAATTACTAGAGTTGTGGTTGAGAAATCACAGGAATTAGTCAATCCCATAATAATCCTCCTTTTGAGCCACTGTTTGTCTTTCACAGAAGTTTGTCTTCCAAATGTTGCCTGAAAAATCTCCTGAAGATCTTTAACTGACAGGTTGTCGAGGTGTATTTCCCCATTTAACAGAGAAAAATCAGGTCTAAAATCAGTACCAACAGCACAGTTGGAGGTCTTAGCCTTGTTTGATCCATCTAAATGCTTTGAGCATCCCACTCCAGATTGGCATACACTGACATCAGTTGCATTTAGAACCAATTCAGAGATCTTATCCTGCATGGTAAAATTTAACATGCATATTATTGCCAGCGAGTTGATCGGATCAGTTACATTCTACAACAAACAAATCTTTGAAATGCACAAAACTTGAACAAACATTTATATATTTGTTAGAATAAAATTACAAAATTTTACAGACAAAAGTAAACAATATCTTTTGCAATATTTAGGGACAAAATGGGATACAAGCAACTTCGCAGAACAAGATTAGAGTAACCATTTTACAAATTTGACCATTCCCCACTTTTGACATCCAGCCTAGTATGACTGTAGCCAAAAATATCATTGACACACACTGGCTATTTATATGGCTGAGTTGGAAGAAGAGATACGAATCAATTACCTCATGCTTAACATCTACTTCTATATAACACATTTCCGAGTCAGGTGACATAATTTGTTTTCCAATACCAACTTCTAGGCCATTAAGCTGTGGCTGGCCTGCATAGGAAAAAGAAAAATCATTCTACATATCACATAAGAATTAAAAAACCAACAAGTAAATGAATGATCATAAAATGGTAACTAGTAAGTTAGAGAAATGTGAAAGCTCGTCTTCCCCAAACCACGTACAAGAGAAAAGTACATACAATTATAAGTTTTAATCATCAGGAGAAAAGTATCACAATGCTGATATGCCTCAAATCTTTGAAATTTTGGCTTACTCCAGATTCAAATTTAATCTTTTAGATATATTGGCTTATTGCTTATGAACAGATATAAACTAAAAGGGTAGATGAAATCTTGATAGCGAAGTGCTGTCCAAGGGGCGAATGCAACAAGATCATGCATGTGGTGGAACCCAACTCTAGAACCACAACAGCCAAGATCTCAAATGGTAAGGCTCTAGCTGCATTCACTGCCCTAATGAAGATTGTTGGAAATATATTTGTTATGGTAATTGCTTGTAGAACAATTTAGTAGTTTCCTAGTTTAGTAAGGACTCTATGTTAGTTTTTCCTAGTTTGATTAGGACTCTTTTGTATAATTAGGTGTTTTGATGAGTTTATAAATATAAAGTATTTTGTCCAAAAATGATGTCTCTATCTTCAATTTAACATGGTATCAGAGCTACATTCTAGATCTAGGGTTTGAAATTTTGAAATTTCAAATAGGGTTTTAGGGTGAAAACGGGAAAAGCCACCCATTTGAGTTTGGAGCATCACCGGTCTACACCGCCAGCACAAGGCAATGCGGTGTCGATCAGTGCACCTTTGCCGGAAGTCCGGTGGCCGGAATCAGCGCGTGTGGGGCCCAGCAACGTTTTTCTGCTCAAGTTGGAGTTTCTCGCTTGTGTAGGCGCGTGTATGGTCGGAATTTGCTTATCGATCCCGTTCCACTCGCCTCGACATCATGTGTTTGTTTGAGTACTTGTTTGGATCAGCATCGTTGTTTTGTGAGATATGTTCGTTGTCGATTTGATTTTTGGTGAGCGTGAGAATTAGTTCGTTGCTTTTGCTCGTCTCGACATTTGTGAGTCGTCTAGATGCTGTTTGGGTCAACATCCGATCGATGTAGGATTCATTTGGGTCAAACATTTGTGAGTTATCTAGATACCTATTTGGGTCTACATCTAATTTGTGTTGGATTAAGTTTGGACAATATTCGAGATTTCGATTAAAGTTCAAGTTTCGTGTTTTCCTTTTGGTTTTTTTTTTTTCTTTTTGGGATTATAATTGATTATCTTTTAACAAGCTAGACATGATTAAAATCTATGCTCTAGCTTGAGAGGAGTGTTAGAAATATATTTGTTTATGGTAATTGCTTGTAGAAATTTAGTAGTTTCCTAGTTTAGTTGGGACTTTTATGTTAGTTTTTCTAGTTTGAATAGGACTCTTTTGTATAATTAAGTGTTTTGATGAGTTTATTAATATAGAGTATTTTTCCAAACAACATGTTTCTACCTTCAATTTAACAAAGAGCAACTACAAATAACATGTTTTCAATGACATTGATAAAACACCTCCAAGATGTTTTGAATGGGAAGAAAATGCCACACTTGTTCAAACACAGTTCTGATAGGACTCATCAGCAGTATAAGCTTGGGTATGATATACTTTACTTGAGTTCATATTCATGTGCTTATGTAGATCCACTCCTAAGCATCAAGCCCAGGATCACACAACAATTTTCAGCTTTATCTATGTCCTTGAGGCATAAAAATGAGAGGGAAAGTCTAGCAAGCTAAGCATAAAGCCAGGGAGATTTTGTTTCTTCAACAATATACATGTGTATTAACTTAGAAAACTGCTAAGAATGAAGTGTTACAGTGGAAAATGCAACTTTAACACACATTTAAAGTACAGAGACAAATGAAGGAAAAATAAATAGACAAATAAGTAAAGAAATTATGGTAATGGACCTGAGCCTTCGAACTCAGCTGTTTCTGAACCACATGGTTTGCTCCCAGTATTTGTACTGCATGCCTGATCAGCGTCTATACTTCTTACTTTACATTTATCATCTTCAAGCAAGTCTTCGACTGCTATAACCTCATCGTCTGTTGCAGGTACTAATCTCCCACTGCCGTCAACCTTAAATTTTAAAAGATACCCAGTTCAAATCAGGGACAAAGAAACGACTACCAAATTCCTGCCTTATAAAAAAATCACAGTACATGGGATATGAAACATATTGCTTTGGTTAAATTGGTTTCACTAACTCATTGCAAACTCCTGACCATGAAATGCGACCATATTTCCTATCACTTAAACGTAAATGTATGAACATAAAACTAGATTCTCAAATATGGACTGCAGCTGTCATTTGCATCAGCACGCTTTGGGCATTGTAAGTCCTACAGAGATTATTAAGTACGTATAAATCGAAAATGTAAGTTAAAAGAGCTAAGAAGAGAAGAATCCCTTGAGTTAAAACCCTCAAAAATCAACAAAATGCTCGATGATCATGCTTAAGCATCTCTCAAAAATCATATTTCATTACTCTCAACTCTCAAGATGAGAACAAAATAGAGGGAGTATATAACCTTATGAGTACCTTTTGTATTACACAAAGAACAATACTGATAAGCCTGCCATAGGCTGTTTATAAAGTTATTGAGCAACAAGGCACTGTTTAAGCCTTCCTTGAAATGATAACAGCCCTACCTAATGTGCATTATAGTGACTACATTTTCCCAAAAACAACAGAACTGAAAATGCAAAACAAGCCCAAATCATGATACAAAGATTTCACCATTAGAACCACTTAAATAACATTTTCCACGAAGATTTATGTATTAATTGCGGATAGAGCTGTACCCGAACAAGCTGGTAAACAACACGATTAGCAGTGTCTTGTGATGAAAAATCTTCGTCTCTAGCTTCCTCATCTCCCAGCATATCAACCACAATTTCCATAGATAACAGAGCACATGCCACTCATAGAGAAAGACTGCCAACAATTAAAAATAAAATAAATTTAAACATTTTCCATAGAAACGTATTTCTCATCCTTAAGTGAAAATCTCGAATAATTGCTAATTAATTCAGCGCATGCATGACATATCAAACATGCTCATCAAATTAAAATAAGTATGCTTCCCCTACATCAAATATACAATATATTCCAGCAGCATCTCCTTCTTCGAAGATAAGATTGCTAACCAACAGATATATGGTATTGAATTATATTCATACTACATGTGATAATCAGCTGAAAAAGTGACAATTAACAAAAGGGATAATAATAATAATAATAATAATAATAATAATAATAATAATAATTAGCAATTGAAGTCGTAAACTAACTCACCACAAAATTCTAACCTAGCTCCGATCAAATAAATAGAATATTCTGGCGACAGAGAAGTGAAAATTTTCAGTGAATTTCTTTTTTTGCGATTGAGGATTTCGTATTTTTCAGTTCGGAGTGAGGTTTTCTGCTTTTGCTTCGTGAGCACGCTGGTTGTACTATCAAAAGAGCACGGAATCCAAATTATCGAATTTACTGGATCCGAAAGTAGATGTGGAGTCCGGATATATTTTGATCGTTTCTGAATTGACAAAATTGGCCCCGAGAATGTGCACGTAGTATCTTTCACATTATAAGGCGTGTTTGGTACGGAAGATTGACCCAAGAATTGTAAGGGCGTGTTTGGTACGGAAGATTGATCCAAGATTGCTAAGGTATCTTGGTCTATCCCTCCATTTAGTATTCTACTTTTGTATCTTGGGAGCCCGTGTTTATTTGAAGGCCCGTTATCAATTCACTGTTTCGCTTTATTTACCCATCTCTCGAATTTGGACGGTTTGGATATCTATCTAGACCCAAGCAACAAATATAATATTATAATGACCATTGTACCCTCCATTTACTGGGGAGAGCAGGCCTGCTACTACTACGACGGAGGTTGGCGGGGGGGCGATTGCTGCTGCAGGAGAGATAGAGAATGGGATAAGGAGAGAGAGAGAGAGAGACAGAGAGAGATTAGGCCTCTTGCTGCTGCGATGAAGAGGGAGATGTGGCAGTGGCAGATGTTGAAAGGGATATTCAATCGACGGTGGGGTTAGGGTGTTAGGACTCCGACGAGTCTTATTTTGGGGAAAGATGAAGTCTTCTCGTGATGATTAATCACGAGCACTTATCTATTTCTCCCTCTCTCTATCTCTGCACACACTGCACTTTCTTCCTCTCTCTCTCTCTCTCTCTCTCTCTCTCTCTCTCTGCACACACAACTCTTATCCAATTCTCTCTCTCTCTCCACATACAACAATACTCCCACTTTTTTCTATTTTATTACCTTTATTGGAATTGATTTGATTTCACAAAAAAATTAGGTTTGGTGTTTGGCTGAAACTTATTTTATCGTGTAGGTTGGTTGTGAGTTGGGGGAATCAAGAAGAAGAAGGGTAAAATTGTAAATTTATTGTTAATCTAGATTTGAATTTAGTGTACCAAACAAGTAATTTATGTATCTATATTTTATATCTTATCTACTAAACAACAATATATAATACAAATCTCACATTATCTACGATACATATCTTACTTTTATCTATCTCAATATATCTTATCTTGGCTACCAAACGAGTCCTAAAAGGATAAAAAAGTTGCCCTACGACCTAGCTAAGTTGATTAAAAATTAATAAATTTGGAATAAAAACATAGCAGTTAATAATGTGAAAGTTTTATCTTTTTTAGAATGACTCCTTGTGAATATTAAATGAAAGTCTTCCTAGTTTTTTAACCGCTAAATCACCGTAATTTACCCTCTCACATTTTCATGAAGTTGTGGTATAGGACTCCCGGAGAGAGCTTCACCTTTTAGGAATAAAGATAAAAAAGTAAAAACAATTCGTTATCTATTTTTGAGCTGATTATCGTACTTCCTATAAATGTTTTTTAGATACTATAAATGATATTTCTATATATTACGTACTTTCATTTCGTGTTTAATTGTGGTTCCGTATTTTAGTCTGTAAAAGTTAAGTTTTTTATGGTTCATTTTATGTTAAGGTATCAATTTATTGCTTTTGCATTTAATTTCGTTTACTACAGTTAGTCAAATAGACAATACAAAACATTCTATTTTTGTTGAATTGACGCATGTGTGTTTGACTCAGCACATATAATATAATAACTGCAAAATAAAGAAAAAAAAGACTATTTTTTACAAAAGACTATTTTCTAAAAAAGGATATGCTTGTCAATTTTCGATTGTTCTAACATAATAATGATGACAAAAGACTATTTTGATAATTGATAGTAAAAAACAAAAATACTTTCTATCCATACAGTCCGAATGTATTTGTTTTGATATTGGAATTTTCCCTTCTTCCCACCATTAGGAACTCCAATAGCTAAATTTAATTAGTATAATCTATCAATTTATAATTAAAATTTAGTCATATCCTAATTATGGTCATCAAATTGTCTTGCACTAAGCGGACATGCGCATGAGTGACCAGTCCTTTTATTTTTATGGATGAGCATTCGTCAGTACCATGCGAACATATAAAAATATTATTTATTATTAAGAGAAGTATCATGTGTTTAAATATCATTTATATTGAAAAAAATGTTAAATATCATTTACACTGAAAAAATATATCAAAGTCCACATGTGTGGACGGATGTACAGAAGATCATCTTCCAATGTTTAAAGTCCAATGGTTTGGAATGAGAATTTTCCGATTTAATTGCAAAAATTATTCATTTTTATAGTTCATGATCAGTGAAATATTTTTCTTCTTAAAAAATAAAAAAATAACGAGCTCATATTTAGGGCAGCTTCTTTAAAAAAAACAACATTTTATAGCCGATCAGATCCATAGATCCATATAATGTTAATTTTGTTCCATTAAATTAAATATATGAACTTTCAATAATAAATTAAAGGCTAGATATTCCAAATATCTTAAGTCGTTATCCTTATTTTCAATTAAATTTAAACTTTAAATTATCAATTTTCATCAATTAATATTTATTACCGAAATTTATATAAATTTACTTTCGGACTCCGCTACCTAAAAGCTAAATATTTCCCTAATATGAATTTCTTGAATGTCGAGATCGGGCACAGTCCAAGTTTTACTTGGAGGAGCATTTACGTATCTCAGGATATCATTAAGAATGGTAATAGATGGAGAGTCGGCAACGGTGAGAACATCTGTGTATGACATGATCTTTGGTTATGACGGACTAATGGGTTTTTTGTTCGGTCTACACTCAATCCCGATCTTGCTGATTTAAGGGTTTCATAGCTCTTTATTCCACGGGAGAGGCGCTGAGATTCTGAGCTGATTAAAGACCTTTTTGAAGAATGAGAAGCAGAAGAGATTATTTTGATGCCGATCGCACCCAAGATAGCAGAAGATTTGTTGATTTTGCATGGGACGCGTAATGGTTTATACACTATTAAGTCGGCTTATCGATTTGCATGCACTCTAACTATCGAGGAGAGCAACTCGGTAGAGGGAAACTGGAAGGCTATCTGGGAGTTGAAGATAGCACCACGAATTAAAGTGTTTATGTGGCGTGCGGCTAGGGATTGTCTCCCGTCAAAGGATATGCTGATCAACAGGGGCATACAAGTTGAAGGGTGTTGCGCTATTTGTGAGGCAGGTATTGAGAACCTGTGGCATGTGCTTGTGGGTTGTTCTTTTGCATGGGAATGCTAGGAAGCTGCCAATTTAGGAAGCATGCATAGGAGAGGACTGGAGAATTGCGAACTTTTAAGGATTTTCTATTTAGGGGCCTTACTGCTACTAACGAGAAAGAAAGAGTTGTTATGGCCATGTTAATGTGGCAGTTATGGAAAGAGAACATAACTCTATGTTGTGGACGTAGGGACACAAGCCCCGATTCGAGTAGCCATAATGCCCGAATCTGTTGGGAGGAGTGAACCAGTGAAAGGTTTGTGCAGAGATGCGCATCTCGTGATAGCACAACATTTGGGCTTTAGAGGGTGCCATAATCTGCCATAGGGGTGGGTTTGCTGTGATGTGGATGCGGCATTTTCAAATGCGAGAAGCTCACATGTTTGAGTATGGTGGTTCAAATTCAAGTGGTGAGATAATTATGGCTCGTGCACAATGATTCCTGGTTGCATGAGAGTTGAGGAAGGAGAAGCGATCAAGATGCACAAAGTTATCTCGTGGATAAGCAATTTGACTATTCTCAAGTTATTTTCAAAGCTGATAACAGTGTAGTTGTAGATGCCATGTCTCGGAATGATGTGGACCATTCAGAATTTTGTCAGCTTATGAAAGACTGCAGGCATGTGTTTAATTCGGTTAGCTCTTTTAGAATCAAACATATCAGACGTGATGCCAATTGCTTGGTGCATGTTATTGCTCGTAATGCTAGGAGTTATTTTATCCCTCGTGTGTGGACTGAACCACCTTCGTTTGTGTTTGGTCTGTCTACTTATGAGTGTTCTTGTGAAGTTTAGTAATAACATTTCCTTTTTGCTCAAAAAAAGAAGATGAGTTATAACTCTAAAATTTGATGTAAAAATACATATATAAAGTATGTAAAACCTAATAATTAAAGGTGACAAAACAAGTCTGGTCCAATTTTGGATCGGGTTGGGCTGGGCTCAATAAAAATAGATTCGGTGGAATTTTAGTTAGACCCAATTCGCCCATAATTAGCTAAAACCCGATGAGCCTCAACAATCTCCGACCCAAAAATCTATAATATAAAGCGTGTTTCGGGTTTGGTTGAGCTTGATAATTTTGACTCGATTAATTTTCAATCGACCCAACCCGACACGATTTTTGGAAAACTTCGGCGACTCTCGGGCTCGAGGTGACCCGATCCATTTGCCACCTCTACGAAATAACTCAAAATGCTAGAAAATACAACGAGCTAAATATTAATTAATTTTAATAGTAATTATCGATACCATAGCTAGGGGTGGAAATCGGTTCGGTTTGGTTAGCTAATCAAACCGAAATTTCGATTAACCAAACCGAACTACATGAAATTCTGACGAATCGAATATCGAATCGGTTCGATTAATCGGTTAACCGATTAACCGATCGGTTTAACCGGTTTAGTTAATCGTTAACCGGTTAACCGGTTTTTTTAAAAAATAGTTGGTTTGCTCCAAGTGAGAATCGAACTCACGACCTCAATGAAAATAGATATGCACTTATCCAACCGAGCTACGATAGTTTCTTGTAATATATTTATTTTAACTATATTTATAATTAATCCGTTATCTTAAAAATAAATAAGTTGAGGCTCATGGATTCGAACCGAAAAGGTGAGGCTTAGCCAAACCAATCGGGTCTACGATAGAATTTGATACAATAATATTTTGTAATATATATATATATAGGTATTTCGGTTTATTCGGATATCCATTCGGTTATCGGGTATACCGATAACCGAATTTTCTAAAATTTTGATACCAAATACCGAACCGATCCAATTTTTGGGTTATTCTATTATCCAATAACTCAAATTCGGTTCGGTTATCGGATTATCCAATTATCCAATACCAAACTTACTTTAACCATAGCGGTCCCACTCCGAAGTCCAAAATTCGAGCGGTTGGACGAGAGAGGAAACGCAGATAAGAGCAAATTGGTATAAAACGAAACAATCAAAACAGCTGAATTCCAACAATGGCGGGTTCAGCTTCAGCTCTCTCTCTATCCAATACTCTTTCTTCCCTCTGCTGCAACCGCGCTTTCGAGAATGCTAAACCGTCTCGCTCTTTCGAAAAGCGGCTCTCATTTACCTGCTTCTCGTTCAAGAAGAAAAAGCTCGGCTTCATGGACCAGATCCTCGATTATATTGAAGGTCCGACACTCTTTCATTTTCACCTCTTGCCTTGCAAATTTTCCATTACAGCAATTCGACTAGTTTTTCATTAATTGGATTCGCTCAATTCCAAAATTATGTGCCGAATTCGTGTGTAGAAATGTAATTTATTGTATGTTGTAAGGGTTTCGCTTTGATTGATAATTAATGAGTTCTAAACGCATTGCGAATGCGTGATGAACATTCAACCAAGCTTGGACTGAGAGTTTATTTATTCATATTGATTCGGTAAATAGTAATCAAGCTCAAACATGACTGGTAAAGATCGATGAAAAGTCAAACGTGCTTGAAATGGTAGTGTGCTTGCTAGATTTGATTCATTTACTGCAGTATTAAGCATTTCGTCTTAACATCGATTCAATGATAATGAACCAAGTACCAAGCAAAGTTTAAAACATGATGAGCATTCAATTAAGCTTGAATTAGTATGTTTGACTATTCTTCTTGATTAGGAAAATAATCAGTCAAGCTCAAACATAATTCTTAGATATGGATAGAAGTTTTGACGTGCTTAATGATAGTGTGCAGTCACTGCAGTGTGCACAATAGAGTTGATTTGTTTACAATCCTACCTGTCGAGTAAGAATGTGTTTGTTTCACATCTAGGTGGTCCAAAGTTGAGGAAATGGTATGGAGCACCTGATATTCTTGAGAAAGATGGAGATGAATTGAATGAAGATGAGGCTCCAGGTCATATAGCTTAGCAGATTTCTTGCTCTTGTTAATCTTTTTGTTGTTGATGATCACGTTAATCATTTTCTTATCTCAAAACAGAGGAAGAGGAAGTTAGAGATGCAGTGTTAGTAACTGATGGGGACAACGAGATTGGTCAGGTGATGATACATATATGATCAGAATTTATGTGTCTCAGTTGCATTAGAATTAGGAATATGAAAGTGGTATTCTGATGTCATGGTTTGAGGCTTTGGTGTTCGATCTTGCTTGTGCAGATGATTATACTTCAGCTAATTGTCAAAAGACTGCGAGTAAAAGCTCTCGTGAAGGACAAACGCATTGCCATGGAAGCATTTGGCGCTTATGTTGAGGTTGATGCGTGTTTTCTTGGCAAATTGCTTGTTGGTTGTTGTTTTACTTTGCTGTCTAAATCTGATATACGGAGCTTGTTTTGAAGTCTTTGGCTGGAGATCCGAGCAGAAGACCTTCTTGAAGAAGGCATTTAATGGCGTTTGTGCAGTTATATGTCCAATTGTACGTATCCCTTAAAACATCGTGTTTTACTTCATAAATGCATTGATCAATACATTTCATAAAAAATTATAGGAAGGAAGCTTATACGACATTGATGGCTGGAAAGGCGTGCAGCATGTGATCTTATTATCTCAGGTATCACAAATTTCAGACATGAATCTAGCTCTGCCTCAATAACACACATGTTTGATGTTGTGAGTGTGTGAAGGTTTCAGTTGTCTGTTTATAGGGATTCGAGCGCATTCAAGCTTTCATGAAGAGCAACGCAAGAAAACTTGCTGAACAAGACGAGGATATGGTGAAGGCCTCTGGGTCCCTTATACCATCATCAGAACTGGGATGCTGAAAACACCCTGGGGCCAACAAGGTTTCTGCTTTGATAAGGTATTTTGATATTTTTCATGTCGAAGTTTGGGTTTTGTACATGCTATACTCGTTAAAATACACACACACCGATACAGAACTAGAAAAAATGTTGGGTGTTTTTAATTTTTGATAAATAATTTGTAAGGGAATATGACAAAAATTATTCTGATGATCCCTAAATGAATTCATAGGAATTTTCCGGGCTGACGAAAATTATTGATGCCAGGGCTGTGCAGCAAAGGGAAGTCTTAGCAAAGAAGATGCTGCCTTTATTTGTGTAGAGGCACTAGACAATGCCCCTCAGAATGGATTGCTATTTGAGGTTTGGAAATACAACTTCTCTCTCTCTCTTAATTATATCCTCATATCCTATTATAAATTGAAGTTATTTTGCTCGTCCAACAGGTGGTTAATGGTGACGAGAAGGTTTCCGACTGGAAAAAATGTTTTGCTGCTTTGATAGAAAGATCGATGTAGGAACTCAAAATCCAAATCCAACGATCTGGTGGTCCGAATCTGGTTCGAAACTCAAAATCCAAATCCAACGATCTGGTGGTCCGAATCTGGTTCGAAACCGATGATTATTGAGGAAAAGATTGTGTTTGTAACATTATTTTGTACAAGGTTGAAATATATGAACAATTTTTAAAAGACGAAATTGCACTTCAATTGGTGCAAAGTACATTATCATCCTCCATCAATCAAGAATCTAATGAATTGAGATAAATCCTTTAAATCTAATCAAGATTAGCTTTTTGTCCAAGATTCTTTTTCGTTTGATTCTGTCAACAAAGCAACAAATTTAAAAACACTAGTCAATAACCTAATCATATTCTCAAAATTAGAATCTAGGGCTAAGAAAATGTCACATGATGAAGCCACAAGAATGAAATTTTGTACCTTTCAACAAATCACTGATTCAATAAAGCAGTTACATAAGCTAAGAAGTAAGGTGTATCGACTATTCTTAATGCAAGTAAACCTCATCATCAAGATTAAAGCCAAGAAAATGTCATATAATGAAGCCACAAGATTGAAGGCTCCAAACAACCCCTGATACGATCAATTGCCAAACCTAACTCTCTTTAGTCCACCTCCCCATCGGACTTAGTAGTCCCGGCCGACTCCCCTTCAGACAAGATCACCATTGATCTTGCAGAGTCGGAGAGATTGCCGTAGAGGTCAACCACCCTTCTAATGTTGTTGTTGAGCTTCCGGATTAGTCCTACATTATGCGACAACTTGTCTGAGATCTTAGACTGTGGTTCTGGTTGATCTCATTGATCAACAGCCTGTTCTGGTCCAGAATATTCTGAACCAGAATAAAGTTTTTGAAATCTCTGTTGGTACTTGGGCTCAATCTGCTCACTAGTTGCAATGCTCGAAAATATATCGTCTTCCATCACTCTTTTCTTTGCTCAATTCAACTGCAGCATAAGCTAATGAAGATATGGATCAAGATCACTTGTTTAGTTTCTTCGTTTTATTCTTCAAGAAAATGAAAGTAGCACAAGAATCCATGAATCAGTGTATAATGGGAAGCTAAACTAATCCCAAAACTAGTCAAACTAAGTTTAAACACTCTAATAAGAAAAGGAAATTCAAAGGTGACTTCTTCATTATACATCAAGAAATGAATGTAAGTTATTCTCAAAAAGAAAAGAAAAAGAAAAGACAATAATCCATTGAATCAATGTAAACTGTACATGTATATCAGAAACTTATAAACTAGTCACGACTTATACTTCTTCAAATCATATAGCAAATAAAACTAAATTTAAGTGCTCCTGATTTTATTTTATTTTTAAAAATGAAAACACATACACACACACCCACAGAGAGAGAGAGAGAAAAGGTCGTTGCTTTTAATAAATGAAGGCTTCATTTCCTTTAATCTCCTGTGAAAACTGAGCTAAGGAATTGAGCTATATGCTAATGATTGAATCACAAAATTCCCAAAACTCATATCATATAAATCTCCATTGTAAGACCCAAAAGAGCTCAAATTTGAAGAAAATTGAAGAGAAAAAACTTTAATCCAAAAGCTTACATTCTTCAAAAGAAGGAAAAGTTCAAATATCTACAACTCAATAATAAATACTTTGTTACTTTCAAGAAGCAAATGACTAAATTGCAACAAAATCCACATGAAAATTGCCACACCCACAAATAAAGGAATCCAACGAGGACCCCCCCAAAAAAGTTGAAGAATTTAGAAATCTACATGCATTAAAGAACGAAAAAAAAAAGAAGCAAACCATCAAGAAACAGAGTCAACCCAAAAAAAAAAGATTTTTCAAAAAGCTTGCCTTTTAATTCAGCACCACAGTTTAGCTCTTCTATCTCTTTATCTTCAAATGTCAACACTAGAAAGAATTACAGGTCTGAGTAGAGGCCCTGAAATCTTGAAGAGAGAGTGAAAGAGAATTGTTTTATACGGGCTTTGACAATATAGAGAGTCAGTCACACAGAGAATCTTCGTCGTATCGGTTTTGTTGGATTTTTCTCTATCTGAAAAATTGTAGAGAGAGAGAGAGTTTTGACAGATGGAGAGGCACTTTCTCTCCCCGCTTTCTTCACCTGCGGGATTCGGCCTTCATTCATTGCTGGCCTTTTTCGATGATTATGGAAAAAGTATTCTCCAATCTCTAGCTCCCATGTTAGCTTCCACTGGCTTTGAATAGTTAATGCTATAATTCCTTTCCCTTTTTCTAACAATTAAAAAGAATCAAAATAATAGAATACTTCATTTGTTCACAAAAAATATCTCATAATTTTTATTTTGAATATCCATAAAAATTATTTTTATTTTAGTATATAATTCTATTTTATCTTCTTTTATTTTATTTTATCCTTAAAATTCTCATTTTATCCATTCATAAAATATCTATCAACTATTTCTAATCAAAGATATGATACATTTCGTGTCAACGCACGGAATGAGTATCTTTCTTGATTGGGACCACTTGAGAGTTAGGAGTCATAATTTTTTAGCCCATTACTAGAGGCCTATAAACATATGTGTAAGAATCTAATACGATATCAATATATCATAATAATTTGATTGATTGAAATCTAGTCATACATTCGCTTCTAGTGAAAACTCAATATGAAATATTGTGACTTAGAAGTAAATCTTTACTATCAAATCATGAGCAATCTTTAAATACTGAAGAACAATTTACACGTTTATTATAGTGTACAATGTGCATGTATACATAATCACGTAAGTATAGTAACCTTGAGCTTTTATTATCCAAAGTTTTGCTTAGTTCGACAAAAATATACAATTTCGAACACATTTTAAGAATAATAATAATAAAAAAATCGCAGCGCTCGTGTAGGGCTCGAGTTCTATAAATGAAAAATAGAAATAATACGAGTGATAGATTAAACTATTCAAATTCTTATCATGTTGATTTTTTTATTATAGTTCATTTAGTAAACAAGTTTGAAAAACATGATAGATTGAATATACAAGATAGATCCGGTGTAAAAAGAAACTTGCATTATTGTAGACTCTAAAGAGAGGAAACATACAGGTTTTGAATGTATATTTTCACATTTTTCGACAATATATCTAAATTCTAGGTACGGCTGTGTACATTTGATCATATTTGTTTAATCTTGTTTGAATTTGACAATTATACTTATTATTATTATAATGAGCCCATTTATTATTCACTTGTTAGGAGGGAGGAGTTCAAATTAGCCTTGGAAAATGAGATTAGAAAAAAATGAGGAAAAACGAAAAAGAAAAGGAAAATGCATTTGCTTGAAAAATTAATAGGGAAGCATAAAATTTATTTGTCTACTTCTAATTAACATTCATGCCTCTTTTGAAAACAACCTCAAAGCATGCCTTAACAAACTCTTCTTTCATCATTTCATGTCCCTATTTAATCATTGTACCTGATAAATCTAGTGTATTCTAATATACGAGATTTAAGAAAAGCAGTAAAGAACACAAGAGTTTTTACGTGGTTCGATCAGGAATGAGATCTACGTCCACGGAGGTGATGTTCCTCAATACTTTCACTATAATGGATTACAATGAGTGTATCTAAAAGCTCAGTATTCAATAAGTTGCTCACCCTTTACCGTCGACTTAACCTCTATTTATACATGTTTGTGGATCTCTAAAGATGTCTTGGATCCTCGATTTGTGGGATCACGATCTCCTTCCATAATCGATCACGATCTTCTTCCATAACCGGATCCCTCAATTCCGCCTTTGACTTGGTCTTGAATAGGGTTCGATATTGGACTTTAGCTTAACCGCGTAGGCGATCCATTAGGTCGCCCACTCGTTTGGGCTCGCCAATGGGCCCGCGGTTGGGCCATATCCTATCATAGCCCCCAAATAGTCGAGTAACAACTATGCCGAGGTGGGGTGGAGCGATTTTGCCGGATCGGTTGTTGCTCTACCGAGGTTGTTGTCGTGGGTTTTCAATCTTTTCGGCGTCGGGTTTGATTGGTTCGCCGGTCCGAGCCGAAAGTTAAGCGATCCGCCTTCCTCGGGCCGGGATAGTTTGTCGAGGACGGACCGAGTCGCTGGCGTTGACAGAGGTGTCCGTCGAGGTGGTGCCGAGGTCCGACCGGACAAAGATGCTCGGTCGTGCGAAATCGAGGTCCGACCTGGAAAGAGATGTCAGTCAGGCGAATCCGAGGTCCGACCTGGACAGAGATGTCGGTCAGGTCCGACCTGGACAGATGTCCGTTAGGAGGATGCCGAGGTCCGACCTGGACAGAGTTGTCCGTGAGGTTCGACACGACGGCGGCATCCGCTGTGTTGATGCCGAGGTCCGCCCCGGATAGAGATGTTCGTGAGGTTCGACACGACGGCGGCATCCGAGGTTGATGCCGAGGTCCGCCCCGATAGAGATATGCATCGGGAACGCCGAGGTCCGGAGTCGAGTGATGATTGCACGATTAGACCGGGCGTGTCGGTCGTCCCAGAGCACGCCACACGCGCCCGACGGTTGGTGGGTGCTCAAACGCGTGCGTCTACTTCACATCAAATCACGATTAGCCACGTGGGAAGTTGAAGCGGCGTGTTTGGGCGCTCTTTGTACTATAAATAGGCCGTATAAGGAAATCGTTCATTTTCTTCTCCTCGCCGCTCCAGAGATCATATACGAGCTTTAATTTTCTTCCGATTTCATCGAAGCAAAAATTCATTACTAAAAAGTAAGTATGACTTTGACTTCTTCATTTATGTCCGTTCTCGCCTGCTCTTCTTCTTCCCCGATAGCGAGGTGAGATTAGGATTACATGTGTCATAACCTTGCGGTAGATCCTTGAGCATTAGCGCTGGGGTTCCGCCGATTTCTTCCGCTGGGATGAGTATAAGGTCGGTGACGTTAAATCGCCTCGATCGCCGACGATGTGCTTAGAATAGGGAATGCCACATTCTCGCGGATGCCTGGTGGTGTATTCCGCAACCCGTGACAGAGCTTTGGCCCTCCGAGGGTTTGTAATGGTGTATGTAGACGCCATGAAGCAGTCTCTGGTTTCCGTTAGCCCATTTTTTGAACATTCGTGAATATTTTCAAAATCCTATCCGCGGTTTACCCCAAATTCTATTAGGTCGGTGGTCGGGATGGGGCTCGCCTGTAATGGCATTGCTGAGGAGTTCTCCTTCGAGGTTTTGATGCGATTTTCTAGCGTCAAGAGTACGGGAGGTGTGTACTATTTTTCACCTCGGCAGCCGTTTAGGGTGGCTGTCCCCTCGAAGGTGCCGCAGTGGCAAAATAAATTTTTCTTTTGAGGGATGAGCACTCGAGCCACGTGGGGGTGGGTAGAATGAAGGATGTGAAGGTGAAGCCTCGGGTTTCGTAGAGGATCACCAACACACTTGGTGAAATTTCACAATTTCACCGCCGATCCGAACGATGCCGATGAGCATATATGGGTCGGCCGGGTTGGATCTGGGTGATGGCACCCTCTTATTCCATATTGCTTATACGTCTGATGTCGTTGTGTTAACAAATTTTTCTTCTTTGTGAATGAAGCTAGAGCCGCGAAAGAAGGCCCCATCATCGCCGAGCAAGCGCCCAAGAAGAAGACGAGGCGGATGAGCTCCCACCCCGTGGTGGTTGACGATCTTAGTCAATCGACGAAGGCGCCTCGCCGGGTCGAGTCCGCCTCGAGGAAAATACTCGCTCCGTGATCGCATATGAGGTGCCGGGCCACTCGACCGTATCCCTCCCAAGGTATAGATCTCTTCCATACTTTTTTTTTTATATGCTCTGTGATGCGTACTAACTTGTTTTGTTCTTCAGGAAGTGAGCTCGGTGATGGTTGAGCTGCAACACATTGCCGGGTACATTACCGAGAGCTTCTCTCGGTGCGGGCGTGGAGCGGGGCGGGCCGCAGAGGCAAGCACTTGCTGCTGGCGTAAACGATGCCGCTGTGCACCGCGAGGGCGGAAGCTAATGCTTGCGAAGTTCTGCAGTGCCGCCAGAAAGCTTGGGCGTTGGAGGTCGCTCGGGGAGCTCGGGAGGCGGGGGCAAAAAGGTGCTCGTCGACGACGAGGAGTGCCATGATGGCGTGTCGGGGCCAATGCCGAGGGCCTTTGCCGAAGCTCGTCGAGTCGGAGAGCTTTTCCGCCTTCATCTCCGACCTGGCCGCCATGCTCAGGACGCGGATGGTGTCAGACCATCTGGAGGAACTGGCGGCCGCCATGCCGGCTTCGATAAGGTCAAGCATGGCTGGGTCGAGGTCGCCTCCCGGGTAATGCATAAGGAGTACGACGGTGATCTCCGAGGTCGATCCTTCCCGTCGGCCGGAGGCTTTGGCGCCTCCACCTCCTTCCGACGGTGAGGCCGCTGCTCGATCAAGGAGGATGAAGATCCCGAGCTTGTGAACTTCGCCGAGGTGCGGGCCGGCCGGGAGGCGGAGCCGAGCCTCGAGCTCCTTCCGGGGGGTCAATAGCAGCAGCAGGTCACTGCAGGCGATGAGTCAAGGCAGAGCCTGAGGTCGCGGACCCACTGTAATAGGTTGATTTGCCGGGTCTATGTGATCCCGAGTCTTGTAAAATTTCCCACCGCTGTGAATAATAAATACAACTTTTGAAATGTGTGTTGTCCTTTATTTTAGCACTCCACTTCTCAATACCTCGGGCTCAATCATGATTTGTTGACCAAGCTAAAAGAGGTCCGGGTGCCTTAATGGAAGGACGAAGAGGTCTTTTTTGGAGGAGTCGATCCGCTGAATGACCCGCACTTTGGTCATCATGGATTTCAAGTTGTTGGGGTAGGCGGCTCGGCCATCTCACGGGTCAAGAAGAAACGCAAGAGGTCGAACGCGAGGTGGGTCTCGTCCGCCGAGAATGAGACCTTAAAGCTAAGGATCATACATCTCAAGTCCAGGTGGATTTATCTGCCGACGTTATTCGTGGACGCTTAATGCAATGTGAGGCAATCGGTGACGACGGAGAAGTCGGATCGGATCTCGGAGGAGCACACGGAATATGAAGAGGTGATCCACCGAGCTGGTGGAGTTACTATATCAGAGGCCGATGATCGAGTGCAAAGCTTGCTCGCTGAAGGTATGATGCTAAGGGATGAGGAGGGGCCTGATAGCAAAAATTTCAAAGATTGCCTCGACTCCCTTGTCAAATATCTCCAGATCTACGAGTTCGTCTGCAAGCGACGTATGCCCCGGCCCTGCAGTGAGACTCCAGCCGACCCTGCCGACGTGAGAGTTGAAGAAGTCGGGGCGGGCGGAGGTTATAAGGACCACGCCGAGGTGCTTCGGCTGATGGGCTATGATGGGACATCGTCTCGCAGTCGGGCCACCCCGTCAGGAGCTGGGCGGGCGAGGGTCCCAGGTCGGCAAAGAAGGACTGCGGGTCGGGGACGAGGTCGTAATCCTGGCCAGGCGGCTAGATCGAGGGGCGGTTCAACCTCTGCCCGGAGTGCCCTTCAAGTCGGGCCCCTCTGCGCCTACTCAAAGTGCGGCTGGAGTAGGCCGTGGTGGTGCCGACCTCATCGACTGGGTGGAAGGCACTGAGTTCATCCCGGGTGTTCATCGCCGACCCGGGGATTTTGTCTCGAACTGGTGTAGCTTCAGCGAGACTTGGCGAGGTGGAGCTCGAAGCCCGAGTGATCAGATATAGCTTAGACTTGGTGTATAGTCATGAATGTATTTAAGCTTTGTACCAAGTGTATATTTTCCCCTAGAGAGGTACAAACATATCTTAGGACTTGGTTTTAGCCGTAAATGTATTCGCATCGCATCAAGTGTATATCTTCCCAAATAAAGGGGTATAAATTGACAAGATCCGATCCGACGCTGCTTGCATGTAGATGTTCAATTTAATGAGTTATCTCGTATGCCTTGCATGTAGATGTTCAAATTAATGAGTAATCAGATGCCTCGCACGTAGACGCTCAAGTTAATGAGTTATCTGATGTGCCGTCTTTGCAAGGCGCCCTCAAGGTTAATTGTGTTTTATCCGAATGGATGTTCACATAAATATAAGACGAGACGAAGTGAAATACTCATTAGAAAAACAAGTGTTTTATTGATAAGTAAATGACA
The DNA here is from genome assembly GCA_036937905.1 of Salvia rosmarinus. Taxonomy (NCBI): domain Eukaryota; kingdom Viridiplantae; phylum Streptophyta; class Magnoliopsida; order Lamiales; family Lamiaceae; genus Salvia; species Salvia rosmarinus. Next base: position 44,400 of record JAODLM010000420.1, read on the forward strand.
TCGCACTTCGGAAAAGCGAAAAGAGGGCTAAACATGATGCCGATATGAAATCAAAGCTATGTAAAGTACCTCTTCAAATGAGTGATATGCCAGGTTCGGGGAATAAGTGCACCGGATAGGTGAGCAAGCTTATAGGCCCCTTTGTTGAGGTCCTCGTGAACGCGTATGGGCCTTCCCATGTCGGATCTAACTTGTTAAGACGCCGGCTTTATCGGCTTCATTGTTTCGCAGACGAGGTCGCTTACTTGGAGTGTAAAGCCTTTACCCTCTTGTTGTAGTACCTTGTGACCGGCACTTGTACTTGCTTCATTGATGAAGGCGAGCTCACGTTTTCCTCTAGAGCATCAAGGTCACCCGTAGTTTCTCCTCGTTATCGAGCTGGTCGAAATGAAGAGTACGTGGGCTCGGTGCGCCGATCTCGATGGTATGACACCTCAAGATCGTATACTAGGAGAAGGGTGTTTCTCCGCGTAAGTCCGAGGTGTCGCTCTATAATACCAGAGGACTTGAGGAGATTCTCAACCCAATCACCTTTAGCTCGGTCTAACCTCTTTTCAACTTGACGATCGTGCGGTTTATCACTTGATCGACCATTCGCCGTGGTGTGCAACCGAGGTGAACTGTTGTTTGATCCGAGTTCTTCACACCATTCCTTGAAGTTTCTGTGTACGAATTGGGTGCCGTTGTCCGAGATCAAGACATGTGGTATGCCGAAGCGGCAAACTATATTTTTCCACACGAATGTCTCAATCCTTCGCCGTGAGGTTTGAAAGAGGCCCGCTCAACCCATTTTGTAAAGTAGTCTATGGCTACCACCAAGTATCTCGAGTTGACCGGTGCTCGGTCGAAGGGGCCAACGATGTCGATTCCCCATTGCATGAAAGGCCAAGGACTCAAGGCTATCGAGGTCGGCCTCATGGCAGCTTGATCGTGGCGTGGTCGACACTTTGGGCACTTTTGACGAGCTCGGCCGAATCTTGATGAGGTGGGCCAATAATACCACGACCTCGGTGTCTTCTTTGAGAGAGCTCGTGATCCGATGTGGCTTCCACAAGATCCCATGTGAATCTCGCTTAGTACGTAGTCCGCCTCTTACGCCCAAGGCATCTCGGGGAGTGGTCAAGGTAGGATTTCGCAGAGAGTGCCTTCATGCACGAGGTACTTTTAGGACTTGACCATCATCTTTTGGCTTCGAGCCGACATCGGGTAGTACACCTTCTTCCGTATATGCCTTTATGGGAGATATCCGCCTGCTCAATCTCGATGATGCCGATGTGGGTTCCGTAATGCTTCGAACGAACCTCCTCCACCGTGGATTTGTCGATGACGAGGCTAATTTATCGAGGATGTCGATCGGCCGCTCTCCCTCGAGGATACGATGAAGTGTGGAATACCCGAATGAGGTCAAGATCTCTTTAGCCTTTCCTCGGTATTGCTTCATTCGATCCTCTTTGCCTCAGATTTACCTAAGACCGTTTACCACGACAGGAATCTCCAAAGATTTGGATCTTCCACTTTCAATTTCTTTGAGAGCGGAGTCCCGAGATAAGGGCTTCATATTCCACCTCGTTATTTGTGGTCGGAAGGTAAATCAAGTGCATAAGTTACCTCTTGATTTTCGGGCCGAGGAGCAGACGCCCGCCCCGCTACCCGCTTGCACTAAGCTCCATCCACATACATCCGCCAACACCGTGTAGGTCAAGGATAGGTTCATCCATTGAGAGTGGGGTCGGGTGATCTCTTTGGCGTTGACTCGATAAATCTCACTCGACCAGAAATCGCCTAGAGCTTGCCCTTTATGGCCGGTCTAGGTGAGTATAAGATGTCATGCTCACGAGCCCGGTGCCCCACTTGGTTATACGCCCGATGATTCCGGTTTTGACAAGACTTGTCTCAAGGTAAGTCACCATTACCCGAATTGAATGGGCTTGGAAGAAGGCTCGAGACGCCGTCATGCGTCACCAAAGCCAACGCTAATTTTTGAAGTTGGTATACCTAGTCTCCGGTCCTTTGAGAGCTCGGTGATGAAGTAGATAGGGAGCTATCGGCCAATCTCATCTCGCACCAAGATCAAGATCGATTGCCTCGTCCGAGTCGGCTGTATAAAGAGAGAGCTCGCCTTCCTCGGCGGACGGTGTGGGCGGTCATGAGGTACTCTTTCAATCAAGGCTACATGGTGCTCTTCCTTCCAAGCGAAGTCCGTGGTTCTTCTCAAGATTTTGAAGAAGGAAGTTGCTTCTCGGCACCGGATAGGAACTCATTGAGGCGGACAAGCATCCGTGAGTTTATGGATCTCACGGATTGTCTTCTGCATTGCATGTCAAGTATCTTCCCAATATGATCTTTGAATATGGCGCCCACCATCCTTCGTAGGTAGCCCGTTTTCAGCCGAAGGGCATTTTCGATACGGAAGACACCAAGTCGTTGATGAACGCCGCTTTTGGAGCATCCTCCTTACTCATCAAGACCAGTGGTACCCTTCAGCAGTCCGAGAAATCAAGATCTCGTGGCCCACCAAGGTGCTTCCACTTTCTTGTCAATATCGGGGTGGTAACAATCCTTCGGCAAGTGTTTGTTGAGGTCGGTGTAGTCGACACACGCGCCATCCCTCCCCGGTTTTCGCACCACGATCGGATTAGCCATCCAGTGTCGGGTATTCGACCTCGAATGTAATCTTAGCCTCCGAGTTGTGTCACCTCGCCTCTTATGACCGGCCGCGCAGCCGCAAACCCTCTTTTTTCCGCCGAACCGGTTTGGTAGCCGGTCGATGTTAAGGCGATGAGTGATGAGCTCGGTGACACTTCGGTCATGTCGAGTGGGACCATGCGAATCGCCCTGCATTCCTCGTCGGTCGATGACGTCGCCGAATGTCACTTGACCACAGGTGCCGACCTTGACGACCTTGGAAGGATCGTCGTCGATAATTGGAGGTCATAGTTAGATCGTCCGGGTGGCGCTTCGAGGTTTCGTAGTTGCTAGGCCGAGGTAAGGTCACATCCCAGGTTGAGACTCGTAGGCATTCCTTAGCCGCCGCTTGGTCACCCCGATATTTTAGCACTCCCACCGGGGTGGGTATCTTGATGGTGAGGTGGTAGGCAGCAGACGGCCTTGGTGGCTTAGAGCCGCCCTCCCTGTGATGATGTTGTATGGAGAGGGGCTCGGACCAAGAAGAACTGGATGGCCTTGGTGACCGACTTGGGGCACGTCCCACCGTGACCGGAAGGTGATAATGCCTTCGGTTGACCGCCTCGAGTGAAGCTCGGAGTTTGATGGTGCGGGATGTATTTGGATCCTCCGACCTCAATTTTATCCAGCTCTAGAAGATAATGCCGACAGAGGCTCGGCGTCAATGTAGACTCAGGACGTTCTTGTTGCCCACCACGGCCAGATAGTAATGGCGCCTTGATGGGGCATGATCTTTCGCACTGGTCGCCATCGAGAACACGATGTTCTCACCGTCCCGAGTCGCTTATTCTTCGCTCCTGGGGTCGGTCTCCGAGCTTCATTTTCAACGACGACCTCGCCGCTCCTAGGGGCGTCCGTAATGGCGTAGACTTGCTCCATGGCGCTGGGACCATCGCCCGCCATCTTCGTGTCAGGTCGTCGCCAGGTCGCCCACGCTTGTTGCCACCTCCATTCTTTCCTCTCGCTTATTCCCACCCAGTCGGCCGAGGTACTTCTTGAGCGCTTTCTTCGACGAGCTCGTCAATCATGAGCTCAAGTTTCGCACTATTCGATATTGTGACCGCACCTTTGGTGATAATCACAATACTTCTCCGTCAACCTCTTCTTGATCCTCCTTTCATGGGAGGGGATTTTGGGAAGAGCTCAGCATGGAGCTCAAATATTTCTACCCTCGATTTGAGCAGATGAGGCGCGTTGCCACCAGTGGATTTGGCCGAGGTCCCACCGATTCCATCGACCTTTCGATCCCGCCGGGGCACTTCGACGATCGCTGCCTCTTCCCGCCGTCCGGCCTCTTCCTTTCGACCTTCCGCTCATCCTGTGTCTCCTCTTCGCGATCCGACTCGTCCCCTCGACATAGTTGTCGATCGAGTCCGTGAGGCGACTTGCCGCCTTGACTTTTCTCTCGTGATCTCTTTATTCTGTGGCGCCAGTCGAATCACGTTCTCGAACGCATTGATGATGTAAAGATCACATTTTCATCAATTTTGAGGACTCTCGATAAACCGTGAGACGAAATTAGACATCGCCTCGCCCCGCCCTTGGCGAGAGTGTGAGCAGGCTCGGACGACGGTTGTCGATGTGGCATCTTCCGTAAGCACCATTTGAACGATCCATAAGATCCTTGAAGCGCAGTATGCTGTGTCCATGGAGCGAGGTGAACCAACGCCGCGTTGGAGATCAAGACCTGGGAAGATTTTGCACATATGAAAATCTTCCATTCCTCGATTCTCCATGTTGGTGGTGTAGGCGAAAAGAAAGTCGGAAGGGTCCCCAAGACCATCGTGGCGCGATGTTGGGTGCCCGTATCGTTAAGGTAAGGGGTGTCCAAGATTTCTCCGGAGAAAGGAGATGATCCTCCGCACTGGCCGAACCCCTAAGCTCGTTACCATCTCTCTCCGGAGGGTGGGAGACCGTAAGGCGTCTATCGCCTCTTCGAGGGAGTTCACCGCCTCCCCTTCCTCCCCGCCCGCCCCCGGATAGCGTGTCGAGGTGGTGAAGACCCACGGGCGCGCGGGTGAATGGTTGTGGGCGCCCGCGAGGTGATCGACTTCGGCGATGGGCGGTGTCGATTCTCGCCATCGCACCGAGGTGGCGTTGATCACTTCGTGGGCGAACAACCCCGCGCCAGAATCACCAGCCGGGCGCCTTGAGGTGCCCGCCCGCTTTTCCTCCGATTGAGAAAACTCGAATTGGACGAGATTGGCGCTTGAGGAATTTTGACACGGCTCGCCGAGGACCTCATGAGATCGGTGAACCGCCTGCTCACCCAGATGAGGTCGGCCTCTTCTTCTTCGTTAGAGCGACGATCCCGAGGATGTATGAGAATATTCTCCATGTAACCCTCGTGTGTGTTGCACGTGGCATCCGCAATCCCTTCCCGCGCGCACTGTGACCACTTGATCACCCTCAAGACGGTCGCTGCTTCTCCTCCGCCAGTACTAGCGTTTGCGAGTTCTTGCCATCGAGTTGTAGAAAACCAAGCTTTTGTTCGATTGTTCCCACAGACGGCGCCAATGATAAATCTAGTGTATGCTAATAAACGAGATTTAAGAAAAGCAGTAAAGAACACAAGAGTTTTTACGTGGTTCGATCAGAATGAGATCTCGTCCACAAGGTGATGGTCCTCAATACTTTCACTATAATGGATTACAATGAGTGTATCTAAAAGCTCTAGTATTCAATAAGTTGCTCACCCTTTTACCGTCGACTTAACCTCTATTTATACATGTTTGTGGATCTCTAAAGATGTACTGGATCCCTTGATTTGTGGGATCACGATCTCCTTCCATAACTGGATCCTTGAATTCCGCCTTTGACTTGGTCTTGAATAGGGTTTGGATGCTGGGCTTTAGGCTTAACCGCGTAGGGCGTCCATTAGGTCGTGCCCACTGCTTGGGCCTCGCCATGGGCTCGAGCTTTGGGCCATATCCCATCAAGACTAACTCAAGAATAAACGCAACAACATCAAATAATTTAATTATATCTTAATATCTCATATAATTGATGTTTAATCACTTACTAAAATTTCCATATTTTTTAAATTGATTTCTCCTAAGTCATATCTAACTTTTCTCAATCTCAAGTTGAAAATTTTGGCTATGGACAAGTGTGGCATCGAATAGAAGTGTTCAACTGAACCCAACCGAACCAAACAGGTCAACGGCTCGGGCCGAACCGTGGTCAATGGTTCCGGTTCGAACCGACCGCCTCCTACACGGTTGCTCGTCTCGGTTGGTATACTCGAACCGCTGAATCGGCGTTCGAATCGCGATTCATCCTATTTTATTTTTTTGATTTTTTTTGTAATGTAATATGTTTAATATCATCAAAATACAATTATTATTACATAAAACACATGAAATAACATCTAAAAAAAAATACAAATGGAACTCATGGGTTCACACGGTTCAGTCAGAGTCGAATCAAGTCTTCCTGCTCAACCGTGTGAACCGCCGGCTTTCACGCCCTCCCCCAATTTTTCAAATTTCAAATTTCAAATTTTCAAAATCCCCAATCCTACCATTTCACTATAAATACCCCCAATCCTACCATTTCAACACACCAATTTCTATTCTCTTACTCTCTTATTCTCTCAATTCTTGCTCTCATTACTCATACTCTCATACTCATAGTGATACTTGCAATTATTGTTACTCTCGCTTCTCTCAAGTCTCAATATTGTTACTCTTCTTACTTACTATCCCAATATTCTTAGTTCCTTACTCTCCTCACTCACCACTCTCAATATTCTAAAATGGCCTCGGATCTAGTTCTCGTAACCCTATGATTAAACGAGGTCGAGGCGGGCGGTCGCCGAGCTCGTGGTATTAATATTTCTCAAGATCCCAAGAGGAGTACCATGTCAACGGGAAGCAACTCCGTCTCGATCGCCTCCTTTAGAAGGATTCAAATCGAGCAACCATGGAGATGCAATATGATGATGAAGGTTTGCGCACGATGACCATCAAATTGTCGCAGATCGGAAATGGTGAGCGCTTTGCCGCCATGGAGGATGCGGATTTCAACAACAATACAACACAAGACGATTTACACTCCAATTGATTTGGATTTCAAGATGAAATCAACGAGAACGAAGAGGGTTCCGAACGCCCCAACGCCAATACCAAGAAGAATCGAGCATCCAATTCGATGCTTTTACCATCTACTTAAAAAGTTCAAGCACCGGAAGAGATGGCGCCCGAGCAAACGTACACAATTTGTAATTTTATGGAAGGATTATTTGCACAAGCCGGAAATGGATATGGCACATATCGGCCATATCGCAAAGAAAGCACCCTCCTTCCAAAGATAAAGGTAAACAAAGTCAAATTCATTCAAGGAAGGACAAAATCCGTGCGTCTCGAACTTTCTTTGTTTAAGTATAATGATTTAGTTGCTAGGGAAGTAATGACTAAATTTGTGTTCACCGAATCTCTTGCTTTCAATTTGCCGATAGCATGCGCTTTGAAAATAGTATTAAAGTCGCTTATCGTCCTTCCGCTAAAAAATTTCACGGCAACCATGACTAGGACTATTGTCAAATTAGCTAAGAGATATAAAATCAATTTAAGAACTATGTTGTCTAGTTTTGATCATCGAGTTTCTATTTGTTCGGATATTTGGTCTTGTACTTTTCAAAAGAATTTTATATGGGTATAACTGCTTATCGATTGATAAAAGTTGGTCTTCGAATAAACGTGTTTTATGTTTTAAGAAGTTTAATTGCAAACATACTATCGAAAATATTGCTTTATGTATAATTAAAATTTTACAACAATTTAGATCGACTAATAAAATATTTTCAATAGGCTTTGATAATGCTAGTGCTAATACTACTAGTGTACCAAGTTTAATTGCAAGATGTAATCCAACTCTAGGCGGTAAATATTTTCATACTAGGTGTATATATCATATTATTAATTTATGTGTTCAAGATGGTTTAAAATTATTAGAAAATTCAATTTCACCGATTAGAAAAGTCAGAGAAATGTTGCGTGATAGACATAAGTTGCATAGACTTTAGCTTAAATTTTGTAAAGCAAAACGGACGTAGTAAATGTTTTAACATTGATGTGTGCACTAGGTGGAATTCTACTTATGAAATGTTAAATTCTACTTTGAATTTAAAGACTTATTAGTTGAGTTTTTGCAAATGAAGTTAATAGCATGATTTTATTGCCTTCTTATTGGATGAATGTCATGATTTAGTGCAACTTCTTCAAACTTTTCAAGTTGCAACTAAAGAATTATCCGTGTTTATTATCCTATTCTCCGTGTGTTATACCAATGTATCTTGATTGCATGTCAATTTAACACTTGTAGCCAAAATTCAATTTATGTGCTTGCATAATCTTATGGTTAGAAAATGGTTGAAATATTTTACAAATATTCATGATACTTTTTTGATTTCAAAATGTTTAGACCCTTCTTTAAAAGACGAAGGTGTTTGTGGGTTAATACAATTATATTATAAATTTTTAAATGAAATGCAGCTTACGGAGGATATAGGAATACAATTGTCGGATCCCTATATGGTAACTGAGACTCTTAAAATGAATTTAAGATATCTTTATACTGAATATGAAGTAGCACATGGTCATAAATTTCCAAATCGAACTAGTGTTAGGACGAGTAATAGACCTTTTTCATTAGGAATAGACACTAGTAGAGGTGCTGCACAACAACTTCAAGATTTTTTTGTAAACAAAGGATCAAGTTCAATGGGAAATGCGCATAATGAACTTGATCAATACTTATCGAGGCAAAGTCTCGTGAGTTGTTAAACGCAGTCCCATCGACGCCGATTTGTTGCAATGGTGGTCGTTGAAACAATATCAATATCCGGTTCTTGCAATTATGGCAAAGAGATTTTTCCGTCCCGCGCAATCAAGCTTCCGTCGAACAAGCTTTTAGCCAAGGAGGATACATACTGATGAACGAAGATCCGTGATGACACCACATAATCTCAAGCTCAAGTATTTCTTAAAGATTATACATCGTCAAGCAAGAGAGCAAGAGAACAAGTGTGATGACTTATTTTACGAGTATCCTATAAGCACAACCGAGGTGAAAACCGACGACACCGAGACATCTCAAGCAAGTAATACGGATGTCGATGATTTTGACGACGACTTCGACTTCGACATGTAAAAGGTAACATGAAGGTAAGAGAACTACGTGGGCTTTGATTCCTTAATCGGATATGAGACAACTTAATTATAATATTTTCCAATATTATAATTAAGCTCAAGCTCTTTCTTTTTTTTTTCTTTTTGTCTTCAATTAAATTAAAGTATGATTTTATTTGCATAAGTTGTAATTTTTTATAAGTTCTAGACTTCTAGTTTATTATAATTTGTAATTTTGCTACAAGTTGTAAATTGTAATGTGACAAAAGAAAGTGTAATAAAATATTTTTCTTATTTCATTTACTAATTATTGTCTTCAATATTATTTTTTTGTCATCTCTATGTATATATATACAAAATATAATTAAAGAATACAAAAAAAAGCGGCTCACTGCTCAATCAGAATCAAGGGTTTCAACCGAAATCGAATCGCTTGCTCACGGTTCGTAATCAAACCAGATATACCTCTTAACGGGCCGGTTCGGTTTCGGATTCTGAACCATCAACCGGCGGTTCAATCGAACCGAAAGCCCTGACCGTGAACACTTCTACATTGGAACGACACCACTTACAAGAAAACATTATCGCATTATGCTCAAATAAATATATTATAATTTAAATTTAATTAAATCCTAATTATATGTCACTTAATTTTAATTGTGAATTACTTAATTCTAACTAAAAATATTATAAATTAAGAAATAATAAAATATTATTTATGGACATCCACATGCAAGTTTTAGTCAAATACATAACACGTAAAATTTACTTGCCAAATGTCTATAATAATAGAGGTGTTTATTTGAGTTTATAGCCCCAAAAGCAATTATAAAAATTTTTAAGCCTTAAAAAGCAGCTTTATAAGTTGTTTTGAGTTTTATGTTCTACCAAACACCCTCTAAGAATAGGTAAAGTAGTCGATCAATCTTACATAAGATATTTGCCACGCTAAAAATAATGTTCCACATCTTATATTAATTTTTTCAAAAAAAGTTAAATCAAATAAAATATTTTCAAATGTGTGGCCTTTAAATATTTTTGTTAATTAATAAAAAAATATAAGATGCGATTTAGGAATTAGGAGTCGCGGTTAAGGAAACGGTTTAAGCCAAAAGGTGTAAATTTGCAAGCAACATCACACTATGCAGCTTCTTTCAAGATGAAGTCGGAAACTCGAAAAGGTCAGCTTCAAAAACTCAAAATTCTTTAATTTTTTGTTTAAATATATGATATTACGAATTATTTTTCCAGTTAATTACGAATTGGATGAAATTATTGGTGATCTCCGTTTTGTTTAATTTGCTATCGATTTCTCAATCTTAATTTTGTTGCAGTCGTAGTTCATCTGAGAGCCACCGGCGACGCTCCAATTCTCAAACAAACCAAGTTCAAGGTTTTTTCTTCTTCTTCAGAATCAGATTGCTGAACATTTGAGTTGTTTTTCAATTGTGTTTGGATTTGGTATTAAATGAATGAAGTGATTTTGAGCAGTTTCGTAGTTACAATACAACTGGGATTAATTTGGGAAAATGGAGTAACCCTAAAATTAAAGCTATGGCCCCAATAATTGAAGTATAAGATACTGATTGGTCAAGAAATCTGTTTACTTTGGTGAAATTTTTCCTCTGATTTTCCACTGAAACAATTATTCTGGTGGCACCATGTTAGCTGAAATTCATTTGGCTTACTCAAGAATTTGGTTATATGATGATCGGGTTGCAATGTACTTGCTTAATCTACGGCTTGTGCCCTTTTTATGTTTTTTCAATCAAGGAAATATATTGCTTGAATGAAAGTGTAACCTGAGCAGTTTTCCAGTTATTGTGGTTTCTTTTGCTTTGAAATGTAGATGGCTGGGACTGATAAGTTTGCTAAAGTAATAGATTTTCTCCGTCGTCAGCTTCACCGGGAGACTTTGGTGAGTCCCTGGCGTACTTTCCCATTTGGCCTTGATACTGCAAGTTTGTTTCGTGCTCTGAATCTAATGTTTTTTCTTTCAGTTTGTGTATGTAAACAGTGCCTTCTCTCCGAATCCTGATGAGTTGGTCTTGGACCTGTGTAATGTAAGTTGTTCTTTCCATGATGTCTTCTTGAATTTGGTAATGGAATTTTGTTGTCAGGCAGATAAAATCCGTATTGGTTGGTAATACATATACAGTTATGTATGCTAGTTTTGTCGGAGCATTGCTGACGCATCCTCTTGTCTTTTTGCCATAAAACTAACCTATTTTGTTAGAGATGGACATCTCATTTTGCTAAAATAGATGTATTAGTGTGGCTACCAGTGTGCTGTTTATGCCTCGTAGATTCAGCTCCCTAGTGCAGATGGCACCAGCTTAGATGATAATTATCGTGTGTTTTTGTCCGTGAGGACTTGATTTAGTAATTCTCCAGTTCTAATATGTTGGCATCTCTTGAGAAATTTGTTGTCTTTTGTTGGTCACCCTAATTTTATTTTGATAAAGGAAACATTTAAAATCATATCTGAACCTTCTACCTTGAGACGAAGTTGGGCTTATTTTAGTGTGAATTTGATCTGTATTACTTTCACTGCATTGCAGAACTTCGGCATAGATGGAAAATTGGTCGTTAATTATGCGTGTTCCATGGCGTGGGGTTGATTTACTTCCAAGATTTGGTTCTGTACATTCATAGAAGAGAAGATAAGGTATATCTCAAGAACCTTCATTTCTTTCCATTCTTTTGCATATTTTATACTTTATGAAACTAATTTTGATCTTTCTTTTCCACTGGTAGTTTTTTGTACATTGATGATCTCTGGTAAAACTGCCGATGCATGTTTTATATATTCGAGCTAAACCGATCTGTTTGTTGAAACCATCTCATTTTTCTAGCTCATTTAGCTGCCCATGTCTTAATTGTATTTATCGAACTTTATGAGCAATGAGCCTTAAAAATCGTGGCAGTGCTGGTATTTAGATGATCTTATGTTCCTAATTATACTGCGACTAAATGTCGATTGAAAATTATGAAATGGCTTTACAGCATTAGCATCTTATTGTGACTACCCTTTTATTACCCCTTTCTTTATCCCCTAGTTTTCAGTATTTATCTAAAGCTATTTTATTATTAATTTGCAGATTCTGGTTCAGAACAGTTTGAGGATGCTGTTAATGAAGACTGTTACTTTACAGAATTGTGTATATAACTATTTCATTTTACAGATATATTTCTTGTTGAACTGAATCTTTTGCTATGTTGAAGAAATCAAAGAAATCATCAATCTTGCCTTCTGATTCCTCTGAATTCTCCACAACTTTGATCCTAACACTTTTGCCTTCTCTTCTGCAGTTAGTTATTGATCACTCGAACCCATTTTTCACTCGAAAACCCTGCAACCGACACCCTTTTCTCCAATCTCTTCTTGCTCAGATGATGGTTCCAATAGTTCTTGATCTCATTGTCTGTTCGACCCGTAACCTAGTCGCTATCAACGACCACCTGCATCACGATCCATTGAGATTCAACCATTTTCGCTTCGGTCCTTCTTTATTGAAAATTAACTTTAGTGTCTGAACTATTGACTTTTATCTGAAATGTCCCAAATTATGCATAACTACAATTAAATATCCGAACTATTGCAAGACACAAATATGTGCCAGAATTGAATTCTGGGTCACGAAAAGTTACATTGATTTGTCAGCACAAATATATTAAAATGAGCTAGTATCAAACCTACACCGTTTCGCTCCTTAAATGTAGTATTTATGTGACCAAAAATCAATATTTGGAACATTCTTGTTAGTTTGGAATAGTTTGCATATTTTAATTGTAATCATATTAGTTCGGGACATTTTTATTGTAAGTTTAGTTTGAATGTTAAACTGTAATTTCCTCATTCTTCAACTAAAATTTACCTGTTTCGAGGAGTTTATGCAGGCTGATGATCAGGTCCTCTCTTGATCAGACATGTTGCCTCTCTTGATGTTTGGCCTCAGATAATTCATCCATCTCAGCCTGCAGCTCTTTGCACAACGCAATAAACCTGCTTAATTGTGGAAACATAAATCAAGAATGCAAAACTTGTGAAAAACACTTTAATTTTTTTTGGTGGTGATGATGATGATTGAAGGTGGTGGCGTTTCTGACCTGACCTAGCAGCAACAGTAGTCCATCGCTCAACGCCGTGGACGGCGACAGCGGCGGCAATTTTCCGTCCTCCTCCGCCGCCCACGGCCCTCTGTTGAGCCCCTTTCTTGGCCGCTTCTCTTTCATCGAAGTTAAGGCAGCCATGGAAAACTTATCTTGCTTTAAAATGTGGAGGGTTTTGTTGTTGGAATTTATTTATGGCCAATTAGGAAAAATTAAATAATAATAAACTTACAAGGTGTAACATGCTTAATTTATTATTATTTGTTAAAAGGGCTTTGTCATTAGATTTTAGGGGCAAAAGAATCCTAGTGGTGAATCCAAATAATTGAAATTTATCCATTGTTTCAATGTTGAATATTTAGACTGTCGCAAAAACTCGTAAATCCGCCCACATCGCATTTTGACGGATAAAAGATTATTTATTGTTAAGAAAATATCATTTATATTAAAGAAAGGTATCATTTGGTTTTTCACCTTATAATTTAGAAAGATCATTTACATCAAGAAAATATTATTTACATCGAAAAAGATCAAAATCCGTGATGCTACTTACTATGTATATGAGACCATCTCTTAGACTATTATTCAGGGGTGCATGTAGCATTTGTTCTCTAAGTTTGCTTTGTATTTTTAAGGGTCAACAAATAAATATTCACTTTAGTCATGTTGTAAATTAAATATTTTGACTCAAGTTTACATGACTAAGATATTAATTAGTAATTACTAGGAGTGATCCAAAACTTGAGGTATAGAGCTATTCATGTGGGATTAGGGTATGACTAGAATATAAGATAATTTTTTTTTATTTGTTAAACTACCATATGTACTATTGCATAAGAGTTATGATGATTGAAGATTAAAAATTCATTGACAGCTAAAAGTAGTAAAATACAAATAGATGAATAGTTTAAAAATAGCGACCTTTCATGGGGACAGGACAGCCACCTAGGGCTGCTGAGGAAGTATTTAAAATTGCAAGATGCATTTGCACCTAAGCTTTGAGACAAAAAGAGTAAAACCTAACATAATGAAAATGTCATTTGGGATAATATTTTGTAGTAAATTTATAATTATGATAGTAATCTACCTTGAGAGTTATAATTTGGTTGAAATGGTGTAACGATAACGATTATTTTATTTTCTTCTAATATAATAAAATGGGGTCGTAGTCAATGTGTCGCACTCGGAACGTGGTCTCGACATTGTTGTAGCGTTTAAAGAATTGATAATTTTGACGTCTTTAATGCAATTATTTTTGGGAGATGTAAGGCATGCAACATTGTTGCAAAGAATAGAAAAGGAAAAGAAAATGAATACTCTTGGTCTATATGATGGTAATATTCCGGGATCAACTCATAATTCAATGGATACTTTTATAAATTTCAACAAATTTTAAGATGACCTAATGAAACAAAAAAGGGAGAGCAAAGACTTACCGAAATAAAAATCAATATACGAGAATTTTTAATCATGTTTTAATTTGCCTATTTAAATGAGTTGTCTACATTTTTTCATAACAAATCTTTTTTGGCCATGGGCGACGAGTAGAAAACAATAGTTGCTATTCTAAAGATGTTATCCAAGTTAGACATTTTTTATAGCTTGTAAATTACAGGAGACGCAAAATTAGAGAAAACAAATCAATTTTTCTTTAATGATAAGGATCAAAAGTGATCCGTAATGATGATGGGGTATTGAAAAATAAGAATTTCTACAGATTAAATATTATAAATGCTAAAATATTTATATGTTTTCATAAATTGTCTCATGATTTCAATACACAAAATTCATCAATAATTGTGTTTATATCTATATTTTAATAAAATTTCTTTCAATATAAACCCTTCCTTAGCATAAACTTTAGGGAATCCATCACCAAACACCGACAAAACTTGGTCACATTGAACTTGAACTTTGATTGCTTCGAATGGGCAGATAGAATATCAAGAACACTGAGCGATGCAATCAAGAAGAATACGACACCTTTGTTTGGTTAATTTTTTCGACTGTATGAACATTTGAGGATGCGAAAAATAGGTATTCTAAAAGCACCAATATACGCCGCTCAAAACAAGAAAGACACAACAATAATGAGACATAAAATTTTAGTTTGGAAAACCTCTCAAAACGAAAGAGAGGAAAAACTACTAACTACTAAAGCCGAATCCACAATCATCAACAATGGAGTCAGACATAATCTTCTAGATTATACTAGAGACATACAAAATATCATACACTCAAAAATAAGCACATCAAGATGTATGGAATCAAAATCGAGCAAAGATCAAGAAAAATATCATCATAAATTCTCCTCTATTCAGATCAACGAAACCCGACCTACGAAACTCAAAATCCGATCTCCACCGATCAAAATGTTGGCCCAGATGTTATGAAGCCGCTGTTCAAAAATCAAGGTGATCTAACGGTTCAATCTCCTGGAAACAAAATTTTTCTGAAATTGCGTGCTGAAAATCCGATAGGAGAAAAAATGCTACGAATTTTTCTCGCTTTTGTTCTCCAATTTCTCCTTCAAAATGGTATGACTCTTTTCACTCTTATAATCTTCTCGGGGTCAAAATATAAGAAACCCAACAATAACAACTTTGTTTTAATTTTTTAATTATTTTGACCGAGCTAATTTTGAATTTGGCTTAATATAATACATGCATGTAAGAAAAGTTGTAGGCCAGACTGGCTGGAGCCCAAGCAACCCCCACCGATCCGCCCATGATAAGGATAACTTGAAGTCATTACATAAGGTACACAATACGTGAATATCACTTATTTACAATACTACAAATTACACATAAAAAGTAAATTGCACTAAAAACTTCTAAAATGTTAAACCACACTAGGAAAACCTCAAGGATGCATATTGGTAAATCAATGTATGTATAATAGTTCACAAATTAGTTCGATATGCTCGACCTATACACTAAGTAAATTGCACTAAGAAAATTTGGTACAATAACTTATAAAATATTATTGTCATTCAAACTTGAGATCTTTAGTATCAAGAATACCTTCAATAAATCATCTCCAAGGACATAAAATCATTTTTTCATCTATTCGATGTTGGCTGAATTGAATTTAGTTTTAGAATATATTACATTACATTTTTGTGGTCCTAAATCGGAACCCTTGATAAGTGGGCTTAACGGGCTATGGAGCGATAATGAAAAGGTGATTCTATACACGATTCCTATTTTATTCACTATAGTTTCTTAATAATAATAATAATAATAATAACAATAATGATGTATTATTTTATCCTTATAGCTTCTAAATTAAAACTTGAATAACTAGAAACCAAAAGAAAGAAAATGCGATAGAATTCAATATAAAATTACTGCCCCAAATTAATAGCTAGAAATCTGAAAAGAAATTTGACGAAGAACACAACACGTAATGAAGAACATAGCATATTTTGATTTGATGAGATCTAAAATGTAGTCTATTAAAATACACACGAATTTCATTGAAATCATCTGATGGTCTGGTATAACTCCTAAAACAAATATCCATCTCTGAAAAACTCAACACAAAATACTACTCGATATTATTAAATGGCGAAATATATACAAGACACACAGGTGGATCATAGTGGGGCTGCACTGGCTCCATCCCTGTGTAACCCCAAACTTTTTCTTCCTTCTACGTATTATATTAAACCCAATTTAAAATTACCAACAAAATAATTAAAAATTAAACAAAGTTGTATTGTTGGCTTTTATATTTTTACCTATGAAAAAGCCCATGAGCCCATGAGAAGGTTATAAGAGTGAAAATGGCCACCACCATTTTTGAATGGAGAAATTGAGCAGCAAAACAGTAAAAACCGTAATTTTTTTCTCTCTCTCTCGATTTTCAAAGCGTAGTTTTAGAAAAATTCTATTTTCTGAGATTGAATCGTTAGATCACCGTTATTTTGGACAGAGGTTTCACAACATCTTGGCCAACGTTTTGGACGGTGGAGATCGAATTTTGAGGTTCGAATGTCGGGTTTCGTTGATTTGAACAAATGAGAATTTCTCGTGATATTTTTCTTGATCTTTGCTCGATTTTGATTCCATACATCTTGATGTGCTTATTTTCGAGTATATGATGTTTTGTACGCCTCTAGTATAATCTAGAGAAGATTGTGTATTGCTCCATTTTTGATGATAGTGGATTTAAACGGCTCTAGTAGTCCCGTGATTTTTCTCTCTCTTTCGCTTTGAGAGATTTTCCACTCTAAAATTTTGTGCCTCCTTATTGTTGTGTGCCCACTGCTTGAGTGACACATATTGGTGCTTTTAGAATACTCTATTTATCCGATTCTCAAAGGTTCATACGAGTGGGGAAAATTAACCAAACAAAAGTGTCATATTCTTCCCGAACAGATCAAAGTGTTTGTTCATTGTTGTTTCGCCCATCTCGAATCATTAAAGTTCAAGTTCAATCGCAACCAAATTTCGCCTGGTTTGATGGATGGATTCCTAAAGTTTACGCTTAAAGAATGATTTATATTGAAAGAAATTTTATTAAAATATAGATATAAACTCAATTATTGATGGATTTTGATATCAAATCTTCAAGACAACTTATGAAAACATAGAAATATTTTATTTATGATATTTAATATGCCAAAGTACTTATTTTTCAAATTTCACCCCATCATCAACTTCTGATTCTCTATGAGTACACACTTTGTAAAAGTGTACAGAGGATAACCATTTTGAAAGTTGATACAACACATACCCATTTGTTTTTTTAATATATATCTACTCAATCTTTGCTAGTCTTCGTGTGAAATGTGACATGCCACCGATTTAATAGTAATATTTTGTTTCTTAACAACATGTGAATCAATAAATGATTGCAAATTATAATCACCTATTCGATAATTATTTTGTTAAATTACTTTATAGTTATAGAGCAAAAGTGTGAGAAAATCATGAAAAATAATAATTAAATCATTGAATCATGTTTTTTAAAACATAAATGAATTAAAAATGAATTAACACATAAAAATCACGATTCCGGTCGATATTTCCTTGTTTCCTATCGATCGAATCAAAGAATTATCGATCAAATCGAGAATCGAAAATGAAATAACAATTTTAATTAATGATGTTTCCGGTCAAAATGGTCGATCGGAATAAGCTAATTTTCAACCGAAACAAGGATATATCAAATGAATTTAATACTAATTATTAATTGATGTCTTCGATCGATCGAAAAACAAGGAATTATCGACCGGAGACATCAAACTATCGACCGGAGAGAGCTTTTTTGTGTTAGAAATTAATTTTAAATGAATGTATGATATTTAAATTAATATTTACAGGTAATCTATGATGGAAATTTTGTAAAATATTGAAATGAATAAATGCAAAAATATAAATTTATATTGTTGTCGCTAACAAAACAACAAAAAAACTACTTTAAACGTCCGTGACAAAATATAAATCAAATTATCTTTCCAGATTTGATTTCCATACATGCTATATAAATAAGGGTAATGAAACTCAAATTCTTTCTTTTAGACGAGAGAAAACATACAGTCTGTTTCAGGCGAGAGAAAACATCACACGAGGGAAAACATCACCCTAAACATCAGAGGTAATTTCAATTTTAATTCTTGTGTATTTAATTTTTAATTATCTTGTTTAGTACTTTGTTTGTTTCAATTTATATTCTATATAGTGATAAATTGAGATAGAATATGTATTTGTATGATTGCATTGTTTATTACAATTTTCGCTCGTATACATTTATATTTAAGTGAGTATTTTAATTTGTAGGTGAATTTAGATTAAGTTGTGTATTTTAGATTAAGGTGTACGTTTAGGTGAACTTAGATGTATTTATATGGTTTTATGGTTTTTTTATTTGTAGGTGAATTTAGATTAAGTTTATGGTTTTTGGTGAATTTAGATTAAGTTTATGGTTTTTTTATATTATATTTGGATAGTCCACTAATATAAATTGTTTATTATAAATAATTTACGTATTTTTTATGGCACTTTTAACTTATGATTCGTTATAAAATAAGCTATTAATATAATGATTTATTATAAAATTATTTATGGATAACGTATGCTTATTTATTTATTTATAAATAAATTTTAGAGACAATCCTCTTTATATAAAATGTGCGTTATTTACTTTTATATATACACCATTTATAAATTTTTACAATAATATCATCTATTGTAAATGGTCTATTATATTAGTTTGCATTTTTATTTTACTTATGGTACTTTTAATTTATGATTGTTATAATTTTTTAATTATTATGAAACAAGGTACTAATAAAAATAGATTTATTATAAATTTTTTTATGGATAAGGCAAGGATTTTAAAATGAGCATTTATATATTTTATGCTTATTAATATATAGACACGCTTTATATTGCAAATATATATATGAATTGTGATTATTTTTTTCTCATTTCTTAGAAATATTAATGATAACATTATTTCTATATTTAAATTTAATTGCATAATTATTTTTATTAGTGTATTGATTTTATGTAATTAAATGAAATATGTTACTAGAATTAAATTATGTATCTTAGATGAAAATACAACTAACTAAATGCCTATAATTATTATTAAGAAAAATTATAGAATTTTAAAGTTGGATTTGAATATGACATATTTGAATCTTTTCCTTAATTACCGATAATAGTGATTCTAGTATGAAATAACATCAATTTATATATTTGCATGAAATTATTTTATTATTTATCAAATAAATATTTGTTTTATACATTAGAAAAATCATATTAAGATCAGATATTTGTGCTAATGTAATCTTATTGTTGTTATAGATGTCGAATGGAAGAACATTATCATAGATATGTAGGCATCGAGATCATTCTTTATGTTACATATGCGATATCACCACAAGTTCTTTGTTCGAATCGACAATGTAATTATGTCGGAGTTCATAGAGATGATTAATCAAATTGTGGTGCAAATTGCTGAGTACAACCTACCAACCGCATTATCTATCGAGATCTCGAGTGGTAGAATTATCAAATTAGTTTTGAGTAATGATGATCAACTTGTTCGATTGGCTCATGATGCTCAACCGAGGTCTATGTGACTCATGGTGCCGACACATCCCAATCGGAGTAAGAACTATATAGACATTCACTGAGATACCATCCTCGCCAACATATGACTACACTTCCCAACACATATCGCTCGATGAGTCGCTCACACAACAATTTGCATAATCGATTGGTTTGATGTCGATACACCTCAATATATGCCGCAACACATAGATCCATTGAGGAATTCTGCTTCCAACATATGCCGCAACTGTGGGTGATACACTTGTCGAGGACAATATGATGAAGACTATGTTGAAAATAAGAAGATGAAACAGTAGTCGATGAAGAGGAAGAAGATCGCGAGTTCTGCTGAAGTAGCTATGGCTCATTTGTAGAATTTGATGCATGGATCCGTCTAGATGGTGGATTCGGAAGCTTCTATCTACGATTATGTAGTAAACACGCAATCGTGCATAGAAGACCCAGAGCCGTAAGAAGTATAGGAGATGAGCAACCGCTAGTTCATGTTATTCCTCATGATGCTTCAAGCTAATCTCTTTGCTCGCCCTCCGGATTCGGATCCGCACTCACGAGTCGAGGAAGGTTCCATCTTCGATGCAAGCGGTGAATCAAGATATTCGGGGGCTATGGCATTGGAACGCCGAGTAGAATTTGTTATTCCCGATCCGATAATTCGAGGATTACATTCAAATGTCGATATCATAATCGTCCTTTTCGCCACGTGCATCGCAGTTAGGTGGATTTTGGTTTGTCCGCAAGTTTGATGCTATACATACTGCGCACGTAACCCAGTGAATATCGGAGTAAGAAAGGTGAATGCCCGTAATTGCAAAGACACATATCATGAAAATACGCCAAGACGGTGAAGTGATAAATTCGAGGTCCATTATGGTTGATTTGCAAGAAGAGTACGGTGTATATATTACATATAGTGTAGCAATGCGAGTCCGTAATAGGACGATCGAGATGATATACGATAGACATGAAGAATCATTTCACTACTACCGAGTTATCTCGCATTTGTTATGGATGAGCAATCCCGTTCGATGAATGACTGGATATTGGATCGATGGTCGGTTTCATCAATTCTTTGTTGCGCCTTGTTCATGCAAATTGGCGCATACATCAGGCCTCGACCCGTGATTGTAGTGGACGGTACACACTGAAGGGCCGCAATAAAGGCATATTATTCGTTGTTATGACAAAGGACGACAACGAGCAAGTTTTTCCATTAGCTTATGGAATTGGTCCGATCGAGAATAATGTCTCATGGACTGGTTTCGCCTCGACTACAAACCGCTTATGGATCAAATTCGAGATGTTGATTGTTTCGATGCCCATGTCAAGATAATGAATGCGTCAAGTATGTTCACCCCGATGCAAAGATATGATTATGCTACTACCATCTGCTGAAAAAATCACCCCGTTTGGGCAACCATCCGTAAAATTATTCCGTAAAGCCGCTTATGCGTACCAAGATGCATACTTTTAAAAAACGATGGCTATGTTAAAGTCTCTCGTCAAGCCCAATGGTAGGGGTGCATATACCAAGTTGGTGGAGGTTGGAGTGAAGAAGTGGGCTAGATAACAGTGCCCTGTTAGGCGCTACAGTTTTATGACATCGAACATTATCGAATCATTCAATTCTCGATTATTGTGGGCTAGAAGATTGCTAATTTTCTCAATGATTGAGGTAATCCGTCACATTACAGAAAAATGGTTTGATACGAGACATGAAACAACAAAGAGGTACGCAGCTGAATTGACCCCTGAAGCAGCACGTAAGATCATGGTATCAATGGAAATATCACGCAGATACGATGTAGTGCCCTCATCAGACTCCACTTTCAAAGTCAAGCACGGAAGCAAAACATTCAGAGTGAATCTCAATACGCAATCGTGCGCGTGTTTGGAGTGAGACATGGATATGATACTGTGTTCTCATGTCACAAATATATGGTACTAATTTAAGTTTAATTATGTTAATTTTTTGGATCAAATTGATTTCACTTACATATAATTGATTATATAAATTTTTAGTCATAAGGGTAACCATATATCTAACTATGTGAGGAGTACTACCATTCTCGCAGCACCAAGCATACCAGATCGAATCAATCTCGCTCAACCACAATCTAGTTGGACTGCTCCTCCGTATGTTGTTGGAATTACGCTATGCCTCCTAATATAGTCCGTCGTTGGCGCCCAAAGTGGGTCGATATCATCATCCCGTAAGGGATCGAGTAGTGAAGTCGCACCACGCATACGTAGCTTGTGTAGTAATGAATCTCATACGCTTTAAATTATCCTTACTTGTCAAGAGACGAGTGACGCTGTAATGAAAGTACTTATTCATGTTAAGACATTATTATTATTATTATTATTATTATTATTATTATTATTATTATTATTATTATTATTATTATTATTATTATTATTATTATTATTATTATTATTATTATTTGTTATTGATATGAAGATATTAGTATTATAATTTGTTATTTAAAAGCTATATTTTATTATTATTATTATTATTATTATTATTATTATTATTATTATTATTATTACTATAGTCATTATTATTTTTTATTGATATGAAGATATTATATTATTATTGTTATTATAATTTGTTATTGAATACGATATATTATCGATAAACACACTTTTACTAGTTTAAGAATGATACATTAGAGTCCCAAAACTCTTATCAACCAAATTATAAATTTAAAGTCCCAAAACTCTTATCAACCAAATTATTTGCTTGGATAATATTAAAGAATCATTTAGTTAGCTTCATATTTTCACATAACTCTCGTGGATACGATACTGACTTACCTATCTACTAGCGCTGCTTTAGAAAATAGGTGATCAATTACCTCTTATTATTATTAGTCGCTCAAAATATAATATAGTGGATTTGTTATTAATACGATAATATTATTATTATTAATAGTCGCCGATGAATATATTTCCATTCAATGAAATAGCAAATTCAAACTTCAAATTACAAGATATGGTCTAAGAGTCATCACACAACTCATAAATACAATTAGCTACATATTTTCTATACAATCTTACATGACCATTTCCATATGAAATACTTGGTGATCCGGATATGAGTCGCTCTACGACATGCAAAGAATCGACCACAAGCAATCGGATTTTTCTAGGTGAACTGCTGTTCGGGTGGAGAGGCAACGGTCCCAATGCGCTTGTCATCCCCGTTAGCCCAAAACATTGTTGTTCCAATATCCACCGCATTGCAATACGTAGGGAAACAAACGCTGCTGGAGTTAATTGCTCTGCGCTCACAGTATCCGGAGATAATCTATAGTACATGGGATCATAGAGCTCACACTCCCACTCATGCGCTTGATACAAACCACGATGTAGTGCATCAACAAGGATCGAACAATCAACTATAACAAATCGTAATTAGAATAAACAAATTAGTACATTCATGCGTGTTTTATCTTAAACAACTAAATAAACATAGCCAATCACCGATGCATGTTTCTCCAATGCCTCATAGTGGATGATCCCGTGGATCCCTTAACCATATCGATAATGCATTCGGGACTTCCCAATCATTAAAACTATCGTATGAACCACCATGTAGTAATTAAGTCCGCCGGTCCGAAACTATATTCCATCCGAGGCTAAGGGATTTCTATTGAGAAAACAAATGAAAATAATAAAGCTTAGTATCGAACAAAGTGATGTAATCATTGTATAAAAATATTAATACTTACAACAAAATCACAACCCAAAATGATTGTGTTTTCAAATTGTCAAACCGCAAGACGTGATCGCTCCTAATGAGTCTCGCTTACAACTCATCATGAACAAATCAACAACCTACAAGAAAGACCATAAAATTAGCTCACTTAAAGATTGAAAATACTTATAAAATTAGAAGACTTACGCCAGAGAAAATTTGGTATTCGGATTTTCAATATCAACAAAAACTTCCGTGGTAGTACACCACGACTCTCTGCGGATAATCGCACTGTGGAGGCTTTGCAGCCAGGTAAGTTTTATATCGATCGACGATGGTTTCCGAGAGTATACGTGGTGCATCTAGCAATGTAGGGAAGATAGAGCAGTTAATGGTAACCATTGTCGATGACTCCATCTGGGCAGGGCCTGTGGTGTCACCAAAGTACTCGTCATTCCTGAGGTCTTCTGAGGTATGTCCGGTTGCCCATATTCCAGCTCTTGTCCCTATTGAAAATCGAAAATCAGAATTAGATCAAAGATGTCAAATATATTAAATAAGTATTATGATGTCAAATGTTTACATGTCCAGTAATACCCGTATTTCAGAAAGGTAGATTAGCTCATGATTAAGAGCTTATTAAGAAGGACATTGCATCCTTAAGAAAGAGTTGGTTGTTAAAAGCTTTTGCGCTAAGCTTCGAGTTGAGACGATAGAATCGAGGCGTAATCGAGATAAGATTCTCGATCTTATTTAGGATAAGAAGACCTAGATTCCAAGGGTCTTAAGATGATATATACATGCTCAATAAAGTTTTGATTTCATAAAATTGAGAATTTCAAAATCTATGTTTTGTGACGCTTGCTTGCCGATCAAGCTCTGATGAAGAGCAAAATATTTAAAAGAGTTTTCAAGGTCAAAAATATTTTTAATTATTATATTTTAATGATATTTGATGATGGAAAAATTTAGAAAGTGATTTTGAAGGATTTAAGAATAATGGAATATTTAATTCCATTATTTGTATAAATGGAATTAAATTTATTTTTATAAAGTGAGTTCCTATTATATATTTTATAATTTTGGAACTTTATATTGATGAAAATAATGAGTTTAAAGTATTAAGAAAATAAGATTCAATTTTGGAATTTTGGGAATTAATTATGGAATTTTCTACAATATTTTGGAAAATTACATGAAAATACAATATTATTATTATTATTTTATTAATTACGAAAATAAAGAATAAAATATGGGAAATATTTTATGGAATTTCTAGAGTATGGTGTGTTGGCACCATTTTGTTTGGGAAAATAAAAGAAAATTTAATTTATAATGTGAAATTACTATTTTGCCTTTATTAATTATATAAGTATACTTTTGGAACCATTTTCTCCAAAATTCAACCCCAAACTCACGCAACACACACTTAAACACACAATAAATTTTGAAATTTTCAAGAGAAAATAGGAAGATCCGCCATCAATTTTCGATCCGTCTCAAACGAGGTATAATCTCGCCTGCAACACATCTACGGATTGAAAATTTTAAATTATGAGAATATGTTATTTCATATTTTGATCATATGCTGAAAATTATGAAATATTATGTTTGTTTGATTATTTATGGATATTATGATAGATTCGACGCTCACGTATTCTTTAACGTTGAAATTGTAAAGCATATATTATTTAATTGAAGTTTCATGAAATTTTCAAAAGGGCAGCCCTTGATTTTAAATTTATGATGTTTTTATGATTAAATTTACTTCATATATGTGTTATTGGATTGATATAAACATGATTGGAACAAGAAAACGTTTGAAATCGAAACTATATTAAACTCCCAAATGGCCGAAACCCTAAGGCATATATTGTTGATTTTGATTTTATTTGATCATTTTGACTTCATATTTGGATTCTATGATATGAATAAAGCCTAAAATGATTTATTCGGATTTTTCCGCCGACGTATTCAAAAACGGTAAAATTTTAGTTTGTCGGCGAAAATTAGTTTTCAAAGCCAAAGCTTTGATCTTTATGTTTTATTGATAAAATGATGATATTTAATGATAGTTGAGCATGTATATAGGTTCGTTGGTGTTAGATGACGTCTCACGTGAATTTTCGACGCTAGACCCTAAGTGACGCCTTAAGGGATTTTCGGTTATCGCTAAAATGAGATCATCAAGCTTGTTTTGAGTTTCCTATGTATATTGAGACATATGTTGATGAATTGATGGAGTTTGGGCTATGTTTGGTTGATCCGTGTCGATTTGGCGATGCTTTATAAACGCTATTACCGAAATTTCGATAGAATTGGTTTGTTAATAAGATGTTAGAGGATGCAATGACCCGAGTTTTGATAGACCATAGTGTCTTAGATTTGATATCGAGAAGATATGGCCGTGTCGACGATAAAGACGAGTAATGTTCGTGGTTCGCTCTCGATAGGTTTTATGCCGCTCTATGATGATAAGATATGGATAAAGAAAGAAATGGAATTGGGAATTAGTTCCTTAGCTCTATGAACATCCATGTGGTATAAGTATTTTATATAACATATGCTTATGCTTTTAAATGTTTTCAAAGATATGATATGATTATGCATAAAAG
Source organism: Salvia rosmarinus (assembly GCA_036937905.1). Taxonomy (NCBI): domain Eukaryota; kingdom Viridiplantae; phylum Streptophyta; class Magnoliopsida; order Lamiales; family Lamiaceae; genus Salvia; species Salvia rosmarinus. Next base: position 70,729 of record JAODLM010000420.1, read on the forward strand.
ATGACATGAGATTATGATATGCATCGATTTGAAAACTTGATCGACTTGCCAATGTTTTGAGTATGAGCATAAGCATAACGCACTACCTATCCACCGGAAAGAAAGAAAAGAAAGAAAGAAAAGAAAGAATTTACTGACGTCGGTATGACCGTAGTTGAGAACCTTCGGTCCAACTCTGTATGTGATATTAAGGTGTTTGAGAAGGAGGGCTACTTCAACACGCATAAAGAATCTATGGATACGGGAAGAGAGAAGAAAGTTGATGCAAATATGATACATGCATATGCATATGATATTATGATGATATGAAAGCAAGTAAGTATTTATTTATAAAAGTACATGTTATAGCAAGTCAGTTTATAGCCCAATGGCAAAGTTTATCTTTATGTTTTGGCGATACCCACCGAGTGCATTTTTTGATCACGCCCGCATATATTTCTAAATATGCAGTCGAGCTAGAGAGAATATGAATCGAATGTCACAAGGAGCTTCTCCAAATATTGATTCATATTAAGGTTGTTCTATCATATCGACATGTTTTATCGCCTGAGAGTTATGTCTTCACACATAATTTCAACCATGTTTTTCGCTGCCGAGCTTTGACCTTACTTGCTTATGTGTTCTAATAAGATAAAATGATCATGTCCAATGTTCTATGAGCAAGGATTTCAATGCTCGTAATGGTTTTCGTTGGATGCAATATTATTCGTTGAATCGTTGCTCTTCCATGTTTAAATTGTTGATAAACCCTTCTTGTCGACAAAACATTCTCGAAACCTACTTTATATTTTACCTTCGAACCGTAGAATATTAGATTTATTCATGAAGAAAGTTGTCATCATCTTTTCTCGACATATGTTTGAACCCGTTGTCGCAAATTTTCATCTTAAACCCGAGTCACGCCTAATTACCGATTAGGTAAATGTGCTTGATGAATCGGTATCGAGCAGTGCTTGAGTTTTGAACTCATGAGTTTTGTAAAATTGTGCATTTTGTGCACAATCTGAAATCGAGTATGTAAATTCTTGCGAATCCTTGTGTAGTTTGTGTGTTGACTGATTTTAAATTCAAGAATCCTTGTGAGATTTGTGCAATGCACCTTGATTATGTAAATTCTTTTCGAATGACTCGCTTGAGAAAACGAGTTTAGAATCGCTTGTTCGATTCAATAAGAATATGAGTAAAGAGTCGCTTGTTCTTAAAAGAAGCTCAAGATTCGATTCCATCATCTCTAGCTCAATGTAAAAGTTTATGCTTATGATTATGCTTATGTTTATGAGTATGATGATTATGGGTATTGCAGATGATATTCGGGTAAACGCCTTAATGAATGAATTGCCACATGAAAATGTATGATTGAAATGAGATTGTACCATCGAGCTAATGTGGAAAAGAAATTTGAGAAAAGATGGCGTAATAATAGAATATGTTTTCCGCAAGAATTGAGTAATGTTTATCTACGATGGCGAGGATCGTCCCGACGCTTGGAAGAGAACGACTTGTTGGTCGCCGCGACATTTGTCGTCGCTTCGCTTATTTTCACAAGAAAGATCAAAGAGAATTTCTATCGACATGCATCGGACGAGTAGCTTATATCGACTAATTTCGCTTGATTCTATCGATTGTGAAAGCGACGTTGAGCAAGACGATCGAGATTTGATGGAAAATTTCGCTGATCTCTTTATTTCCTAAAGAGTGGCAAGATTGGGTTGTTGCTGCCATTGATTAAGTTGGGTCCGGCTTTATTGTTTTGAGCAAATTGATTCTCCGCACCCCAGTCACCATCAAATTCCAATATTATTTACACTCGAGCCTCTTCCTTTGATTCATTTTTCCTATTGCTAAATCTATTTCATTGTTCATCAACTTCAGCTTGGTTGAAAATTTTCTCCAATTGAGGATGATGATGATGAAAACCTCGAAATCATAGATGTTGATTTTTTTATGCCCGAGCATGATGCTAGTATCTCTACTCTAGAAATATAGTCTTTTTGTCAAATGCTCATCTAGTTATGTTTGAATCTGATGTAGATCTTGTACAAATTGATTATTCTTAAATCGATTTTGAAATCGCCCTTATTGATTCGATTAATGCAATCATCCTTCGATTTTCGAGATTCATACATCGATTCAGCTTATTCTATTTTCTTATGTTTCAAGACTTCCTTCGAGATTTGAGAAAGATTCAAGTTAGTTTATCGAGACCCCAAGTATCTCAAAATTTTGGTGTATGAACTCAGATTGTATGTTGTTGGCACAAGATGCCTACAACCCTAGATATCGATCATTTACCTTTCAAAGACAGCTTTCGGGCGTGAGTGGAAGTTCGATAGTTATAAATCGATCGGTGTGTTTTGCTAGAGATATTCAAACATCCATATACCAAAACCTCGATGACAAAGTTTTTCCTTATTTTGTAAAAGTCCTCGTAAATACTAATACCTTTCCCGATATTTATACGATCATTTTGCTATCCAATTGTCTCATTTCACATCATAACTTTGTGATAAACAATTTTGAAGACCTTTGAGATCCGAGTTTGTTTGTTGATTGAAACCCTTATCCTGTTATTGATAAGCAAGATATGCTACATTTGGTATTCATTTGTAATGCAAGATGTCACCCGTAAGAAGAAATTCTCATCCGAAAGAATAAGAAAGTACAATTCTTTTCAAAATTCACTTGTAATTTCTTTTCCCACACTACAAGAAAGTGGACTTTTATGACATGAAAATGTGTCACTAACATTTGTTTTAATGTCGCAAAGTCGTTTATGACATTATCTCACAATACTTGAATTGTGTAGCAAAAGGTCGTAGCATTTGTACGACACATTTTTCATTAATGTCGCAACATAATGCGACACATTGTGCATTACTAAATTAATTGTCATATAAAATTCACGACACATTACACGCCATTAGTGGTAGTGACTCATGTTAGTTTATGTCATATTACACGGCATTAGTTGAAATGACGCCATAATTTATGCGACAAGATTCTTGACATTACAATCACGTGTCGATAATTTTACGCCACTTTTGTCATTAATGTTGAAACATATACAACACTTTGTGCATCACTAAATTAATTATCGATAAAATTCGCACACATTATAACGTCATTATTAGTAGTAGTGGCGCATGGTAATTTACATCACATTACACCGACATTAATTATAATGTCGCCTCCAATTTGTGACACTAGCTCGTAACATTACAATTAATGTGATGTAGCTTTTAGCTTACATGGGATTTTCATTTGTCTTTTCTCATTATGGAAATGGTAAACAAAGGTTGCTTGCTTAATAGTCCGATACTTAATAAGATTAAGAAATTAGTACCAAGGAATATCAAATATAGTATATATCGATAAAATCAACAAGGTTCATACATTTGTCTTCGTGATTTTCAGCACATAATAATAATAAAAAAATTATAACCATAACAATAGTGTGGCGGTTTACATTTAATCACCATACTATAGGAAAGAAAACTTCAACGTGTTTGGCATGTCGTAGGGTCAAACCATCGACATAGTAGATTCGACTATGTTCGCATTTTTCAAGGAAAGCAGGATTCATGGTGATGCCATTAAACCAATTGTAAAATGATGATTTTCGTGTCGATCCTTATCCTTAATGAAGTTGATAACCCAAAGAGATGTTAAAGATGAGTTCACATCATTGAGCGAAGTTTTCAAGTTTTGGAGAACTATAATTGAGAATATCTCCCACGACATTGTTAATGTCAAGGATCAACAGCTGGATAAAGATTTTGTCGAAAGTTCTTCTTCCTAGCGATTAAAGAATTTCACGTGAAAGCAAATCAAGGAAGAATCGCATAAAAAGTATACCGGATTCGCAATGTAGAGAAATTTAGTTTTAGAGCGAAGCAAAGAAAGAAGATTTTCACATTATATGATCGTGAATTTTGCTGCATCAATTCGTGTTGTTCTTTATAAAGATGAAAGACGAGAAGACATACGTGTTAGTTATCCAAGTCGAACGGGTAACAAGCGATCGACTCACCTAAATACGCTTATGTTATTCTCGACTTTATCACGTATGGAGCTGACAAGTTAGCCTGGCGCACGTAGAAAGATGGTATGTTTGCATGAGTGCTCGCCTTAATCATCTCAAACAGAGACTCCAAGTCTATATCTCATTTCGTATGAGTTTCGACAAGAAATGGATGCAAGATTTAATCAAGAATTAATAGCAGCTACCAAGTAACAATTGATATGACAAAGGATGGAACTCTATGATAAAGTATAGATCGCCGCTTCAAAAATGCGGGTCAAGAACGGAAAGTGACTAATCCGTGTTGATTAAAGAAACGGTCGTAATAGTACGACAAGTCAAGAAAGAATTCGAGAAGCTATCGAGACGATCGAATTGTACGAGATTCTAAAGAAGATTAGCTAGTCGCTCATGATTATCGCTTTCCCTAGTCTCGCCAATATTTGTGATATGTCCATATGCCACGATACGAAGATATGTGTTTAATCCAAACACATTATACATCAAGAGAACAAATGTTCGTGAACATGATTTAAGCTATGAAAGAAAGCGAATGAGTCTTAAATCGATATGGAAGCATGATAATTTAGAAGAAACGATACTAAATTTAAAGATCGACGAGAAAGAAGTATTCGAGCTTGTTGACGTACAAAATTTCGAGGACGAAATTTTGTAAGGGTGAGAATGTAATACCTCATTTCAGAAGTGTAGATTAGCTCATGATTAAGAGCTTATTAAGAAGCGGCATCAGCATCCTTAAGAAAGAGTTGGTTGTTAGAAGCTTTGCGCTAAGCTTCGAGTCGAGACGATAGAATCGAGGCGTAATCGAGATAAGATTCTCGATCTTATTTAGGATAAGAACACCTAGATTCCAAGTGGTCTTAAGACGATATATACACGCTCAATAAAGTTTTGATTTCGTAAAATTGAGAATTTCAAAATCTATGTTTTGTGACGTTTGCTAACCGATCAAGCTCTGGATGAAGAGCAAAATATTTAAAAGAGTTTTCAAGGTCAAAAATATTTTTAATTATTATATTTTAATGATATTTGATAATGGAAAATTTAGAAAGTGATTTTGAAGGATTTAAGAATAGGAATATTTAATTCCATTATTCAGATAAAATGGAATTAAATTTATTTTTATAAAGTGAGTTCCTATTATATATTTTATAATTTTGGAACTTTATATTGATTAAAATAATGAGTTTAAAGTATTAAGAAAATAAGATTCAATTTTGGAATTTTGGGAATTAATTATGGAATTTTCTACAATATTTTGGAAAATTACATGAAAATACGTTATTATTATTATTATTTTTATTAATTACGAAAATAAAGAATAAAATATGGGAAATATTTTATGGAATTCTCTAGAGTATGGTGTGTTGGCACCATTTTGTTTGGGAAAAATAAAAGAAAATTTAGAAATTTTCAAGAGAAAAATTTCTCCAAAATTCAGCCCCAAACTCAAGCAACACACACTTAAACACACACTAAATTTCGAAATTTTCAAGAGAAAAATAGGAAGATCCGGTCGTTGAATTTTCGATCCGTCTTCAAACGAGGTATAATCTCGCCTCTGTAACACATCTACGGATTGAAAATTTTAAAATTCATGAGCATATGTTATTTCATATTTTGATCATATGTGAAAATTATGAAAGATTATGTTTGTTTGATTATTTATGGATATTATGATAGATTCGACGCTCACGTATTGTTTAACGTTGAAATTGTAAAGCATATATTATTTAATCAAGTTTCATGAAATTTTCGAAGCGGCAGCCTTGATTTTAAATTTATGATGTTGTTATGATTAAATTTACTTCATATATGTGTTATCGATTGATATAAACATGATTGGAACAAGAAAACGTTTGAAATCGAAACTATATTAAAACTCCCAAATGGCCGAAACCCCAAGGCATATATTGTCGATTTTGATTTTAATGATAGTCGAGCATGTATATAGGTTCGCTGGTGTTAGACGACGCCTCACGGAATTTTCGACGTTAGACCCTAAGTGACGCCTTAAGGGATTTTCGCTATCGCAAAACGAGATCATCAAGCTTGTTGTCGAGTTTCCTATGTATATTTAGACATATGTTGATGAATTGATGAGTACGGGCTATGTTTGGTCGATCCGGTGTCGATTTGGCGATGAGTTTTATAAACGCTACGTCAAATTTCGATAGAATTGGTTTGTTAATAAGACGTTAGAGGATGAATGACCCGAGTTTTGATAGACCATAGTGTCTTAGATTTGATATCGAGAAGATATGGTCGTGTCGACGACAAAGACGAGTAATGTTCGTGTTTGGCCTCGATTGGTTTTTATGCCGCTCTATGAGGATAAGATATGGATAAAGAAAGAAATGGAATTGGGAATTAGTTCCTTAGCTCTAAGGAACATCCAAAGGGTATAAGTATTTTATATAAAGTATGCTTATGCTTTAAATGTTTTCAAAAGATATGATATGATTATGCATAAAAGATGACATGAGATTATGATATGCATCGATTTGAAAAGTTGATCGACTTGCCAATGTTTTGAGTATGAGCATAAGCATAATGCACTACCTATCCACCTGAAAGAAAGAAAAGAAAGAAAGAAAAAGAAAGAATTTATCGACGTCGGTACGACCAGTAGTTGAGAACCTTCGGTCCAACTCTGTATGTGATATTAAGGTGTTCGAGAAGGAGGCTTACTCAACACGCATAAAGAATCCGTGATATGGGAAGAGAGAAGAAAGTTGCATGCAAACATGATACATGCATATGCATATGATATTATGATGATACGAAAGCAAGTAAGTATTTATTTATAAAAGTACATGTTATGGCAAGTCAGTTTATACCCTAAGGGCAAAGTTTATCTTTATGTTTTCATGATACCCACCGAGTGCATTTTTAGACTCACGCCCGCATATATTTCTAAATACGCAGTCGAGCTGAGAGAATGTCGAATCGAATGTCACAAGGAGCTTCCAAATATTGATTCATATTAAGGTTGTTCTATCATATCGACATGTTTTATCGCCTGTAGAGTTATGTCTTCACACATAATTTGAACCATGTTTTTCGCTCGAAGAAGCCACCTTACTTGCTTATGTGTTCTAATAAGATAAAATGATCATGTCCAATGTTCTATGAACAAGGATTTCTCGAATGCTCGTAATGGTTTTCGCTGATGCAATATTATTCGGTTGAATCGTTGCTCTTCCATGTTTAAATTGTTGATAAACCTTCTTGTCGACAAAACATTCTCGAAACCTACTTTATATTTTACCTTCGAACCGTAAATATTAGATTTATTCATGAAGAAAGTTGTTGTCATCTTTTCTCGACATATGTTTGAACCCGTTGTCGTTAAATTTTCATCTTAAACCCGAGTCACGCCTAATTACCTGATTAGGTAGGCGGGCTGTGACAATGTCTAATACTAGTAAACAAGTCATAAATCTCTGAGGCATAAATGGTCGGCTGCTCAGGTACAGAACTACGAGGTGGGTCCTGATGAGTATCAAGTATGGCCCCGCTTCCAAACTCGTGCATAGAATGTCGAGCCGAATCGAGACGACTCACCATGAATTGCGATGGCTCACCATGTAGCACGCCCAAGTCATCGCCGCCCGCCGCCTCCCTCGTGTACATCAATAGAATGTCGAGCCTTCAGTATGAGTAGTGTGGCGGTGGTCGGGCGAATATGCCGCGAGCCGCCGAACTAAAACAACGAAGACGCCCAACATTTCATCAAACCACCTCTTCACCTTCGCCGCCGACGCCTTCCATAGCCTCCATATGCTGTCTCGCTAGGCATCCACCATCTCTTCTACTCTTTCACAAGTCTTCTCGACCGCATTCTCTAAAATTATTGATCTCGCTATCGAATAGTGATCACCGCTGTTCGATGATGAAGAAGTGGAATGTTGAACACGCTCCGTGATCTCAACGACGGGCCTCGACGATTGACGTGGCTCGAGGGTCGCCCGACTGGAGGCTCAAGCATCGTAACTCAATGCATCGTGGACCTCCTCCGAACTCGACGCTCACATCGAGGCTCATCCACCGGACGAGACACCACCGACAAAGACCACGAGAAGGGAACCGCCGCCCTCCTCAAAGCATTTGACTGTTAGAAAATACACACCGAGTGGAGAGGGTATGAGATGACGCCCAATAAATGGTGTTAAGCTAGAATTGCCAGCACGATCGTAGTGGGATGATAATCGACCCACAATAAATTGAAAGATATTATTTATATTATAATAAATATAATACCTCATTCATGATTTAAAATTCTAATAAAATTCAAGACTTTGCTCAAACAAAGGTTGTACAACCGCCGCGAGGGCCTACTGAACTTCCATCTCAAGAATCGTGGATGCTACGCGGGGTCGACGATTTCCCAACTGATTCCCAAGTCCGTATGACCGAGTGACCAAACATATAATGCCCGACCGGTCCGTAAAAGTGGTACCGAGCATTTGGTCGACAATGTGTCGAGTAGTGTCTCAAGATCCGTAGTGTACGCCTACGTAAATCGGCAAAACGCATCCGTATCATCAACCAATGCTCAAACCCAATCAACTAAGATCTTGCCTGCCTCGCACTCCAAATACAAATCCATAAAGGATAATAACGCGGCCATACGTGAAATGTAAACTACCATCTACATCATTAACACTACCACTACAAAATCTATCTAATAGACTACCTAATGTTATCCGTGTGTTTTGTATGTTTTTGTTATGTTTTTCTTTGTTTGTTTTAGACGGTTTGGTTCCTATTCATTTAGTTTTCAATATCTTTTATCGAATCATGTTCGCTTTATTTTGTGCGTGGAATGATCGCGCTAAGATTTTGTGAGAAAACGACCCAAGCCACGACTCATGTAGCCGGGCGCTGGCGCACCTCGCGCCGCAAGGACGAGATCGAGAAGGCCCGTGTCCGGCCGGGTGCCCAGCCGGTTGCCTGCAGAGCGCCAGATCCGGCCACTGCTGCGCCGAGCTGAAGTTGTCCAGAGGATCGATACGTCCCAAGATCGAGCATGCGCCCCGCTACCGCTCCCTGCTTCACGAAGTACCGTGTCCCATGATGGGTGACCCGTATTTCATCTCAATTTAAATGGCACGCGTCCCCACAACAAGTAGAAATTTCGCACTATATATATGTCAAAACGATCAAACCCGAGTCATTATTATTCCTCGCTTTATTTTTCTTTCGAAGCGTTCCTCCACTAAAAACTATTTCATTCCATTGTTTTTCAAGTATTTCTCTGAATTGTGATTCAAGAACTTTGATCAAGAAATTCATCAACCACTATTGCGATTGTAAGGATTGTTATTCTTTTTCTTCCATCAATTATCAATAATGATTTCTATCGATTTCAATTGTTTGATCCGCGAGATGAGCATGAACTAATCTTCTTCTACGGTCAGGTGATTCAAATTGATTGATTGTTTATTTGTTTTGATTGAGTATACCAATCAATCTGTGGTTTATTGTTAAGTGATCGATCACCATTTAATTGTTTATGTTTCGTGTATTATCGGACATAGATACGCTGCATCATAGGAATCAATCAATAGAGGTTACTCAAACGAGTACTCTAATAGTTTATGATTTGTGAAATCTCATAACCTAGGTTTAATCCACTGAACGAAAGTCTGTGGTTCGGATTATAGGTTAGAGGATCGCATTTAGTAGGTAGATTTCAAGCAAGCATTAATCAATTAATCAAGGCGAAGAACCTAATGCCCTAATCTTTCTCACAATCTCAATTACTCCTGCTATAGAATTGCTTTCAACGCTTGGTTCAATCGCTCACGTGATTTATTTTCCCGTCAATTTTAGTTAAGATTACCCACAATCAAGTTTAGATTTAGATTTACCGCTTTTATCAGTAACACATCATAAGCCCCGCTAAGTCTTCCTCGAGATTCGACTGGGTCGACTTTACCACCCTATGGGACCTCGCACTATTGCGAGCGACTTAGTAGAACAATTTGGTTGAACAAATTTTAAGGCTGCACGTGTAAGGCTTTGTGCATTTTTTATCAGGTTATTTTCCCTCATTATCTTCTATTTTATTTTATTTTATTTTATTTTATTTTATTTTATTTTATTTTATTTTATTTTATTTTATTTTATTTTATTTTATTTTATTTTATTTTATTTTATTTTATTTTTGTTCGTTATTTTCTTCCCACAAAGCGCCAGAATCCGCTTTTCTTTTCTCAGGTTTGTGTATGCTAGGTCGTCAAGTCTTAAAAGGAAGTCGACACCAAGATTCGACAACATTCACAGTACAGAGATTTTAATCTTCGAACTCTAAGAAGAAATCTCGTCCGAAAGTGAGACGAGTTCACCATAGTTGAGTACGAGAATTTGGAGAGTAGAACCAAGCGAGGAATTCGTGCGTAAGAAATGGCAAGAAATGGAGGAGTCAACGAGGGAAGGAAACCGACGGATGCGCGACTTTGCTCGACCTCACATCACTGGTGACAACGCCATGCATACCTCGGATTCGCCCGAAACTACGAGTCAAGCCCATTCACTTCAACCTTCTACCGCCGCTCTATGGGATGCCAAGCGAGGATGCCTCAACTTCATCCGGAGTTCTATGCAAGGTTCACACTTTTCCGCTGAACGGCTCACGTAAGATACTCTAAGAACGAGGTGTTTTCCTTACACCTTTAAAGGATAGAGCCAAGACGTGGTCGATATCTCACAACCCTGTTCATCGACGAGTTGGCAAGCAATCTATGATAAATTTATGGGAAAATATTACTCGAACCAGAACGCAAGAGTCGAGAGCTAAGATAGCTACTTTCAAACAGACACGAGAACCTCTTCACGAGGTACGGATCGCTTCAAGTCGTTATAAAGAAGAATGCCCGTGATCACCATTACCCACCGAGCTCCTCAACCGCTTTTTCTATGATGGATCGACAATGGACTTCCAATATATGATAGATAACGCGGCTCGAGGAGACATTGGTAATTACATCGCCGATGATGTTAGCGAGATTTGGAGACATTAGCTGCAAATTCGCAGCGAGAAGCGCAGATCAAGGACCTGCATCAAATGAAATGACGCCTAACTTTGAAGTTGACACAAGAATCGCGAGCTCACCGCCAAGTTCAGCTATCGAGAGGAACGAGTCTCAACCCCCGCCTCAATTCCAACAAAGAACAAGCGATGTCAATGGAGACATGTGGTATTTAGGCAGCGACACGGGCCAATATGTGCCAACGAGTCAATGAGATGGTATATGACTGAGTGCAAGTTAATGCTATGCAAGGGTTCCAACAAGGGTTCCAAAGAGCAATCAACAAGGATATTAACCGAGGCCTAAATACGATCATTTTTCAAATTCATACAATCTCGGCTGGAGAGATCATCCTAATTTCTCCTGGAGTTAGAATCAAGGGATCTAGTCAGGAGTTCGGCCAGATAAAGAACCTCCTCAAGAGAAGCGGTTCCAAAGAAGAACAACAACAACTCGCAGCAGCCACCTCCACAAACCCATCAAGAATGGGTGCATCGGCGTTCAACACTGGGGATTCTCTTCATACTTTTATCCGTGCAAGTCATCGAGATTTGAGTCTCTGGAAGCGCCAATGAAGAGGATAGAGACTCAAGTAGGACAAGAGCTAGATCCTGGACAATTGGCACAACAAGGTCGAAAGGGAAACCGCTTAGTCACCGAACAAGCACAAGCAATCACGGTTCTCGTGAGAGGAAAAAGATTGACAATAGAGTGGAAATTCCACTAGAGAAACCGAATTGACTAAGGCGACTGAGGAAGTGCAAAGGAAAGCACAGAGGAGAAGAGAAGAGACATCCAAGGCTTCACAAAGCCGATAATCCAGATCAACCTCCAATTCCTTTCCAAGCAAGTTGAGAAGGAAAAGAAGGATCGCTAGCTTTAGAGTTCTACAAGATGCTCTAAAGTGAATGTGAACTTGCCTCTCCTAGATGTTATTCAAACGTACAAGATATGTCAAATTCTTCAAGGAGTTAGCATCGAAAAGAGAAAGTTTGTAGATAACGAAGGTGATTGTATCCGAGGTTGCTAGTGCTATTTTTCAAGATCAATTACCACCAAAGCAAGCGATCCGTGAAGTTTTGTAATAAAGATTGCTTTGGGAAATGGAAAGGAAGCTACATGCATGTTCGACCTAGGTGCAGTATAAATTTAACGCCTTACTCTATTTTTGAGCAACTAGAATTGGGGAATTAAAACCTACTCGCATGTGTCTACAGCTATCGATAGATCAATTGCTACCCTAAGGGGATTATCGAGGACATATTAATCGAGGGTGGGTTGATTATTCCCGCTGATTTTGTTGTTCTTGATGCGGTGACGTTAAGGAAAATGGTAGAGAGCACACAATTCTTTTAGGTAGACCTTTATGGCTACCACCAACACGCTGATTGATGTTAAAATGGAGTATTAAAACGATGTTTGGGAGAAACTGTGTCCTTTTCTCTAGAGATAGCACTATAGTACCATCTTCGATGTGATTGATAATTGTTCTTACATAGACGCTATCGATCGCTTTGTGGTCAAGACATGTGTATACATGAAGATCGATAGAAACCTTTCGCAGTTTTGATGAAAATGAAGAGAAGTTCGTCTGGAGAGCAATATTGCAGAGGAGAACCGAAGATAGAAGTGGAAAGATTACCTCCAAGGGAAACCAGACCTCAAAGAGTTACCCAACATCTCAAATATGTCTATCTCGAGGAGCGAAGCGAGTTTCGTCATAATCTTTGCCGCTAAACAAGGTAGAGGAAGAACAACTCATTGAGGTGCTAAGAAAGAATAAACAAGCTCTCGGATGGAGTATGTCCGATATTTGAGGATAAGCCAAGCAATGTGCATGCATCGGATAGTACTTGAAGAAGGGGTAAAGCTAATTCGGGAAGGACAACGAAGGTCGAATCCTAACCTTATGGAGGTAGTCAAGAAGAGATTCTAAAGCTCCTTGCGTAAGGACTTATCTATCCCGTAGCGCATACCAATGGGTTAGTCCATCACGTGGTACCGAGAAAGCGTGGTATCACCGTGGTGAAAATGATACGAGAGAGTGGTGCCAACAAGGACCACCACCGGATGGAGGATGTGCATCGACTACGAAAGTCAATGCCACCACTAGAAAGGATCACTTTCTCTTCCATTTATCGATCAAATGTTTGATAAGCTAGTCGACATGAATATTATTGTTTTCGATGGTTTGTCCGTTATTATCGTAGCAATTGCTTCCGACGATCAAGCCAAAACAACTTTCACTTGTCCGTCGGCACTTTCGCATGGAGGAGGATGCCGCTTGGTTTGTGCAATGCCCCGAACGCTTCAAAGATGCATGACTTCTATCTTTCGTAAATGATTGGTAATTTCATTGAGGTATTTATAGATGATTTTTCGCTGATTATCTTTTCATGATTGTCTTATGAAGTTAGATGTGGTTCTTGCACGCTGTATTGAATGCAATCTTACATTAAATTGGGAAAAAGTCATTTTATGGTGACAAGTGGGATCAGATTGGGATATGTGATATCTAAAAGGGATCCAAGTTGATAAGGAAAAATCGATGTAATTGAAAATTACCTCCACCAATTGATGTTAGAGGAATTAGAAGTTTCTTAGGCACACAGATTTTATAGGCGATTTATTAAGGATTTTTCTAAAATAAGTCAACCATTATGTAAATTGCTCGCCCAAGATGTTCCTTTTCTGCTTGATGAAAGTTGCTTGCATGCTTTCAATACTTTGAAATAAAAACTTATCTCTCGCTCCTATTGTTGTTGCCCCTGCATTGGTCATCGCCTTCGAGATTACGTGATGCATCGAACACCGCAGAGGAGTCGCCCTAGGTCAACGATTGATAAAATGTTGCGCGTGATTTACTATGCAAGTTTAACTCTTAATTCAAGCGCAAGGAAATTACACGACTACGTAAAAGGAGCTTTTAGTCGTGGTTTTGCTTTAGACAAGTTTAGGTCTTATATTCTAAGATCTAAAACAATCGTACATGCGATCATGCAACTCTTCGATACTTGATGTCTAAACCTCAAGCCAAACCTAGATTGATTAGGTGGATTTTATTGTCGCAAGAATTGGATGTTGAGATTAAGGATAGAAAGGGTAGTGAGAATGCAGAGTCGATCATTTATCTCGCCTTCCCTTTAACTCTCAATCGACGACTTACATCAACGGCATTAGTGACGAGTTTCCTTGAGCATGCATTTGAGACTTCTTTTATTCCTCGGTATGCCGATATATGCAATTATCTTGCAAGTGGAAAATTACGTCCCGATATTTCTTCTCAAGAGAAGAAAAGGTTTTGTCTTCAGCAGAACTACTATGGACGATCCTTATCTTTTTCGCTGGTAAGGACGAGGTTATCAAGATGCATTCCAGCAGAGGAGCAACTAGAGATCCTAACGTCAGGTCATGCTTCGCATTGTGGAGGAAATTTTGGGGTCGTAAGACCGCTTTAAGGTTCTTCAACTGGATTTTATCGTCAATCAATCTTTAAGAATGCGCATAATTTCTATTTAAGATGTGATAGGTGTCAACGAGTTGGTGCGATAGGAGTTAGAAATGAGACGCCTCGAATACTAATTTACCGTTGAAATTTTTGATGCGGGCATTGATTTTATGGGTCCTTTTCCAAAGTCTTGTGGATTGAGTATATTCTTCGTTGAGATTATGTGTCCAAACGGGTGGAAGATTCTACCCGACATGTGATGCTAATATTGTCATCAAGTTTGTGCAGGATAATATTCTTCGCAGTTTGGATTTCGAGCTATAATTAGTGACGGGAAAACACTGTAATAAGTTATTTGAGAAATTGATGAAGAACGGAGTTTCCCACAAAGTAGCAACACCATATCATCCTCAAACTTCGTGACAGCCGAGATGAGCAACAAGCAAATCAAGTGGATTCGAGAAAATGGTGAAGCCATCGAGAAAAGATTGGGCAACTAAACCGAATGAAAGCTTTATGGGTATATCGAACACTTACAAAACCGTGTTAGGGACGAGCCCTTATAAGTTGGTCTATGGTAAGTCTTCACTACTACAAAAACAAGATAGACTACACATTTTATGTGTAGTGTATGTGCATCTCGAGTGTAGAGAAAGTGGTGTAGAGAAAGAGGCGACGACACACCACGCTTTTAAGCGTAGTCTATACCCACCATAGACTACGCTCGACATGACTACGCTTTTACGCCGTAGTCTATACCCACGCATCACGTGCAAAAGGCACGACACACCACGCTTTTGCCGTAGTCTATACCCACCATGACCACGCTTTCCGACATGACCACGCTTTTTACGCCGTAGTCTATACCCACGCACTACGTAAAAGCGCACGACACACCACGCTTTTACGCGTAGTCTATACCCATTATAGACCACGCTTTTCTCACATAGACTACGCTTTTACGCTGTAGTCTATACCCACAAACCACACAATAGTTCGCCCATACACCACGCTTTTTATGCGTAGTCTATACCCACCATGACCACGCCGCACATACACTACGCTTTTTATGCGTAGTCTATATGTATTAACTACGATTTTGAGTTTATTTACTACGGTTTTAATGCCAAATTTACTACGCTTTTTATTACAACCCGTAGTCAATTTAATAACAACTACGATTTTTCAATTTCAACCGTAGTTAATTTCTTTATTTAAACCTCGCATAATTAATAACGCACAAGCAAATGAGATTAAAATATACTTATGACTACGCTCAAAATCACTATTCAAAAATATACAATATGTTTTCATTACAACTACAAAATTACTATACAAAATATACAATCTATTTTCATTACAATACAAAATCACTATACAAAAATACTATGCACATCACATAACAAAACAATAAGATCAGATCCCCATATCACAAGACAAAATAATTCAACTTCATTGTTCGCCCAACATCTAAATCAAGTCGCTCACCCAACTTCTCGTCGAGCTCGTGATCTATATAACCACAAATTCCATGCAAGTCATTACAAACTTAATTCGTAGATCGAGAGACTAAGGCAATAAAAGGAAAAGAGAAATACTACTATCAAGCCAAATGCATACCTCTTCAGTCATTTGTAAACCGCAAGTGACGATTATGTGCTTTAATGAACTTTTATCTTTGTAGTGAACCTAAAGAAAAGTTCAATCGAGCGAATGTAAACCTGTAATAGATTTCTCCAAAATAAATCACACTATCGATGACAATTGATAGAACCTAGAAGTCATTTAAAAGTAATACCTTTTCCCTCTTCTTTCTCTTTAGAAAGTTGTGTCTCGAGCTCATGAATTTTGAAAGTTAATGAATCGGCTTCCTCGACCTTATCCTCTAGGTAAATCCGTCCAAGAAGCACCAATATTACAGCTTTAGAATTAAAGAAGAAGCAAATGTTCTCAAAATTTTGTAATATGAATCTTGAGGACATAATTTCATAATAACCAATAACATCAGCGGACATACCAAAATTTTATTAACTAACAAAAGTAACCATGATCTTTGAGAGCACTAAGAGGGCATCAGTTATACTATGAGTGAACAAGTTTGGGTAAAGATGACAATTAAACGACTAATACGACTCCACCCCGTCCCATCGAGTCGCTAAGATATACCTCACATTCAATCCTACCACCTTGTATGCATTTTCTTTTCTTGACACGCATAACTAAGATTATAGACTTGAAATATTATTTTCATCAGATATCAAGATATGAAAAGCAAAATAAAGTTTTTCTTGTGAAGCAAAGTCGAAAGAGGATCGCACCACAATACAAGGCATAAGCTACAACAAAAAAAAAACTAACCTCTAGCTGTTGTTTGTCATCCTCCAAAAATTTCCAGCTCAGAGTGTATTTATCTCACCAGAGAAAAAGAAAGAAAGATGAAGATGCCAATAATGGGACAACCGAAGATAAAAGAACTAAATGATGTAAGAAGTTTCTCACCACTTCTATAAAAATGGAAACCACAATCTATCGACCGCCATCAATTTGCAGATTGGCTTGTAGAATGCCGCCTTCTATCTTTGATGTGATCTTCATCCCATCCGACATCCCGCCGTAGTAATCACTATGGTCATCCTAATGCCTTTCTTCCTCACATTTCACATCGAAATGAAGAAATATAAAGGAGGCAAATTTAGCTTAATCCTGCACCATTCATCATTATACAATCAATTTCATGGATCTATAATACCATAAAACAAAAGATGAAGTATAGAAAATCGCAATGTGCTATTAGTTAAAGCAGACCAAGAATTACAATAAAAGATCAATATAGAACACTTTAACCTTTAAATTTCATAAGGCAACCCCGAAGATATGTAATGTTGCATAAGACAAGATTAAATGCCACGTCGATCTCCACCATCTTTTGATCTTAGATATTTTAATGTAAAAATAATGAAGTCGTGGAATGAAAACTAATCAAACAACTACAACAAGTGGCAATGAAGAGCTAAAATGCCGTAAAAGTCAAACTTTATACATTTCATGTGTATGATTAAGTATATGACAATTCTTTAAATTTGCCAAGGTAAAAGGTAGTATCTACTCACTTCATTATCAACTTTAGCATAAAATCCTAACACACTCCAACAGATATCAAGGTCGACCATTTTATAATTACAACTCGTAAAATAAATGGCGCACTTAAAGCATCAACAAAAGACGAATACAAAATTGTGCTAGCTATCTCGCACACATCATATTCCATCCGAACAAAATAAGAATTTTCCTCACACGGAGCAACAAATTTCAAGCGAGTATATATAGGATAAAAGCAAAAAACTTTATCGAACCTACATCCTTTGCCAAGAGCACGGGACTATCTTTTCTCCAAATAGAAACTTTTATGTCAAAAATAAAGAGCAACAAATGAAATTATTCTTCAAAATCACGAGGATCAAGAATCTAAATATAAAAGAGAAAAGATATATTTTCATATAAAACACGAGAGAAACAATTCAAGAGACATTCATTGAATCAATCAAGCAAAAATCGAATATACATCCAAACAAAAGAATAAAAATAAAATTTGATGACCACGTAACTTTACATCCGAGACATTAACAATCGAAGAAAATAGAGAACTCACACTCCTCCCATGACACCACCAAATGATGAAAGATTTGCGATACTATAAACTTGATATTTAGTAGGCTTTATTTCCTCCTCGCTAGCTTCGCCTCCTCTCGCCAGATTAACAATCTTCACACCGCCGATTCGCTCGTCTTCATATTGTGTGTGTTTTTGTGTGTGGTTGTGGATATTTTATGTATATATATATTTAAAAAAATAAAAAGTAATACGTGATTTTTAAAATTTGCAGTATCCATTTTGAACAATTATGCCAAAAATAGTTATCTGTTATGAACAAATAAACCCGCATCGCTCGGGAGGAAAGTTAAGTCTGCCAACAAACATGGCTCGCCTAAGTCAAGAGACACGAGTCGTGACTCAAGAGCTCAGCCACCACCACCGGAGGAGAGGAAGATTCGCCCCACAGTTCGGGATACATGGGTCGTCGCTCCAACGGCAGAACCTGAGCGTGGCGCCCTACAAAGAATCGGAGTTCTGGCGCCGCTCAACCTGGTCGGAACCTAGCGCCGCTTGAGTCGCGATACCCGTCGTTCACGGATGAAGCGCCGTGAGAAATTGGGGTTACGCCTCGCGAACACCAAGCGTCGCCTCGGTCGAAACTCCCACCGAGAGGGTCTTCTCGCGACCGTAGGTCGAGCTCAGGCGCCGCCTGGTACATCGGAGGTCACCACCGCCGCGAACCACGCATCCCTACGGAGCTCGAGACACCGAAAACCGAGGTTAGAACTCACGCAAATCAATGTAATAATATATAGAGAATGGGAGGATTTGTTCGATATGGTGGGGTTGTGGGTTCGCAGACGGGGGGCACGCCACCGGATGGTGTTCACCGGAGAAAGAAGAAGTTCACGGAAAGGCGGCACCCACAAAGGTAAACCCTAGTTGCGCTACTTCCGTAAAAAATTCAGCAGAATAATATGATATGGAATAAAATAATCAACAAGAAGTGATTATGAGACGCGATTCCAATCAAATCTAAGAACAAAGATGATTTTCAATCAACAGTTGATGATTTTTTTTTTAAATTTACGACATAGACTACGCTTTTTATTAAAAACACGCACATACACTCACGCTTTTAAGCGTAGTCTATACTCACTATAGACCACGCATACACCACGCTTTTGTTAAGCGTAGTCTATACTTCGTGGCCTCAAGATAGACTACGCTTTTGATAAAAAGCGTAGTCTATAAGGTGTAGAGAAAAGTGGTTTTTGTAGTGCTTGTCATCTTGGGTCGAGATTGAACATAAAGCATATTGGGCAATTAGAATGTGAATTGGATTTGTCTCAAGTCGAAAAGAGCGGACTTTACAGCTTGTCTCGAGCTTGAAGAATTGCGTGATGAAGCTTATGAGAATGCTCGAATTTATAAGGAAAAGGTGAGGAGAATTCATGATAAGAAATTGGTGAGAAAAGATCTTCAACCTGGAATGAAAGTGCTTCGCTTAATTCACTGCTAAGACTGCTTCCGGAAACTTCAAGTAGATGGAGTGGTCCTTATGAGATAGAAGAGGTGTTTCCTACGAACGATGAAATCAGATAATCGTGATGAGAAGAAGTCCTTTCAAGTTAATGGATAACATGTGAAGTTGTACATTGAAGGAGCATCGAACGTGATGGAGACCGAGTCGATAAGGCTCCAAGAAGCGCTTCGAACGAAGGATTAATGGTCGCTAGTGACGATAAAACTAGCGCTCGTGGAGGCAACCCACGCTTTTTACGCTTTGTTTTTGCTTTTGGTTTTGTTTTGTTTGTGTTTTGTCTTTGTTTTGGTTTTGTGTGGTGCGGGATTAGGAGTTATACATCTAGGAGTCTTGAGTTATGGAGAATAAAAATCGAGGTGTCAACGATCAATTTGCAGTAGAAGCCGGACACCAAACGCCAGACGCAGGCCAACCGGCGCTGCGCTTTCTCAAAATTACGCCAGAGGTAGACCCAAGCGCTTGGACGCACCAAACCGACGCTGGGGTACCATTGAAAAATCATACCGCGTGAAGACAGAGAGTTCACCCAGCGCCGGACGCGGAGAAACCGGCGCTGGGTGCAAAACGTAAATGGGCAGTGAAGGTGACCCAGCGCCGGACGCCATGAAACCGGTGCTGGGACCATTTTTAATATAAAAAAAAATGGTTAAAAAAAAATTTAATTAAAAAAATTATTATTATTATTTATTATTGCCCATCTCTCTTCTCTCACAATTGCTGAGTAACCTAACCCTAGTTCTTTCTTTCTCTCGCATGCCTCCTTCTCCCACAGTAACGCGTTTTTCCTCTTCCCCGTCCGACGCTTCCTCTTCCCGTCCCAAGACTCAGGCCAGGCCGCCCAAAGACCGCGCCCATCTTCTCGTCTCATGCTTCTCTCCTGCTTCGCACTCAAGCGCCGCGCCAGCTGGCCCTCTTCCCGTCCGGGCGCCCATGTTCTTCAACGCCACGCCACGCGCCTTCTCGATCCAAATATTACCACCTCAACAAGGCCATCCGTCCGATGATTAGACCCAGTCCGGCTTCCCATTTTCGCGCGCCGCCTCAAAGCTCCGTCCGGCTACTACCACCACCTCACAGGCCATTCGCCTACTTCTCAAGTCCGCACTCGAACCACGGCCGGCTGGCCCCTTTCACCACGCCCGCCTCAAAGTTTCCCCGCCACACCATTCGCCCATTTCTCCGCTCCGTCCGCACTCACCCACCCTATCCGGTGTTTCACTCGCCTTGCCAGGTTTTCGCACAAAGATCAATATGGTTCGAACGAAACAAGTCGCCGGATCCACTCCGTCATCCTCGAGACGATGATATTCTATGGAGGAACCCCAAGAAGACATCGACATAATGTACTCACCGCTTTTCCTATCTATAATCTCGTGAAAGTACTCTTCATCGCTGCTTTATCCATCAAGATATAACTCCTCCGCGTGTATTTAATTGGCAATTGGTGCAAAGCTCGGGTCTCAAGATAAAATTAAGAAGTATTTAAAGAATTTAGGCCTCTTCAATATGTTATGATGGAATTGCACGGTTATTCTCCGCTATTGGTCGAATTTTATCAGACAATGAATTTTGATGACGATACTACGACCTATCTTCCGTTGGGACAAGAGTATGCAGAACGCAGACATGAAGGGGGTGTTTGATTTCGACTTGTGCACGTGGTGTACCTCAATCATTCAATGTCGGTAGGTCGCGAACTATCGTGGTTTAATAATCGGTCATC
Source organism: Salvia rosmarinus (assembly GCA_036937905.1). Lineage (NCBI taxonomy): Eukaryota > Viridiplantae > Streptophyta > Magnoliopsida > Lamiales > Lamiaceae > Salvia > Salvia rosmarinus. The sequence continues at coordinate 92,119 of JAODLM010000420.1, forward strand.
GGTTGAATGCCGAGTGGATTTATTAAGGATGCAGCTTTGGCAATGGTACATAAATTCATCGATTCAATGTTTTCGAAATGAGCGGCCAACAAGGTCAATATCGCTGAGGTCTTCTTCTCACATGCTGTAAAGAAGACAAAAGTTTGTCCGACATTCTTCATTGGGATCACTTGCAGCCTAGTTCAACAAGCGTATGAAATGTCGGCCAACCTTGTGTCAAATCCCCACCGGGCTATCGGTACATTTGGGGATAATTAATAATGAGGAACATATTCCCTGCAAGATCTGATACGACCTAAGACGATTGATCTTAGTGAGCTTCGAGGCGCCCCTTTTGCATATAATGAGACAACTCTTGTACCTCATAATTTGAGGAACTGTGTGAAGTGATATATGCATGCGCATGTAATATCCTCACGATTAAAAAGCCTAATTACGATAATTTAATTTCGTAAATTAGGGTTTCACAAAATAATTGAATTAGTAATTTGTTGAATAATGTTTTGATTAATTATGAGATAATGAATTCTATATCATATTCACTAATGATTGTGAATTAAGGAATATAATTATATAAAGTATTTCTTTAATATTTTAACGTCGATTGAATATCGGGTTAAAATTTAAAAAATTTTCTAAACGATTTAAGCTTGGAATTAATTCCTTATTAAGGAATGATTTAATAAAGTGATTACAACTTTATTACGACCATTTTGAGATAGGTCGATAATGAACGTTTGAGACGCTTCAAACGCCAACGCTTTAGAGATGATTAGAAATGAGTTTAATAATCAAGGAATTATAATATTTAAATTCCTATGATTATTTTATGTAATTAGAGTATTATTTAGTATTAAAATAATGCTAGAGAATTAAGGAAGAATTATGGAATAAAATGTGTAATTTTCGAAAACCCTAATTTCGAAAATTAGGGTTTTGACACATGGATTTTTCTAATTATTTTTCCTATGATTTAAGTTATCATCTAAGACATATATTATTTCATATAGCTATTAAATACAATAAAATAAAATATTTAGCTTTTGGGAACCAAGAATGCCGTGAGCTCAGAATAACGTGTTAGATGATTTGAATTTTATTTATCTTCCAACATGTTATGAATCAAGTGGGATATATTTAAGCACAATAACCAAGTAAATTAATTGAGGAATCAAGTCGATTGTGTGATGCTTTGTAAGTAGACGCCTACTTTGACAAACGAGGTAGGAAGTTTTTTTAAACTCTTGTTGATTAAATGTCGCATTGGCAATGTGTGGTGTTTACATATTAGTATAAGACAAAGAAAATTAAGATAACTCGTCCCTTTTGTCGAGAAAGCCACGCAAGCATGGATCAAATGTGATTTTAGTCTTTGTTTCATTCAATGTGTTGAAGAGCATTTACTATGACGACATCTTATAATTGATGAAATATAAAGCAAATACAAATTTTGCTTGCAATTTGTGTGTGTTTGAGCCGAGAATATAGGAAATAAGTGTTATGTTGTATTCATTTTACTTAGTATAAGTGAAGACATCAAACAAAGCAATTCTCTTCCCAAAATAAAAACTCCTACCGCCGTGAGTTTGAGAGAAAGAGAGAGGAGTGTTCTTCATTTTCCAATCCCAAACCTAGATACAAAATCCTTGCACTAAAAATCGACAACGGTAATAAGGTTAGAATTTAACGAGCTTTAGTTATACGTTAAATTTTTGATTTCTAACCGTTAGATTTTAATGTATGTTTATGTTCCTAATGCTACAAATATGATAAATTATGTTATCATGTTTAATTGTTGATAAACAATGTTAAGTATGATCATGTGTTATGATTTAAGTACAAACTAAGCATGCTTTAAATTTAATAATGTTGATCGAAAATTCTCAAGTTCATATGTTAATGGATTTATGATTTATGTTGATAATGGGGTTCATTGTGAATTATTAAGAATTTTAGGGAATCATATGTTATATATATATGTACCGATTTTGATTTGAGGATATAAGGTTGATGTACAAATTTTATTTAAGTGATATTATAACATATTATTAATCTAGAGCATCGATTAAGTGCTATGTTAATTTATTAGAATTTTAACAAATGTATGTTCAAGTTGGAAAATTTCAAAACTATGTAGTTGGGTATATGGATTTGTGAATTGTTCATGTTGGATATTATGCTAGATTAATGATATAAGGTGATGTGTAGGCATTGTGTAATTTAATTAGAATTTTAGAAAATTATTTGGGTATATTTGAGAAATAACCTGAAAACTATAAGGTATAGGAAATTGATGTTCAATTTTCCTATAGCTAATGTTAATACATATTATGGATCCTATGATAATATAGAGCATTATAGATTTTATAAGAATTTTGGATAAGTTTGGTAATTATTGATGAAAGGGTCGAGAGCTTAAGTATATGGATTTAGAATATTAAATCCATTTTATCAAGAAAATCACATATTATATGTCTAGAAATTATTTTAGACATATTGAGAAATTATGGGATTTTATAAACATAGTATACTATATTTACTGAAACGTTATATTAAATAACGTTGAAATGAAAAATAATGTATAATGTATAAGTTAATTCATATTAAAGAAAATATAAATCAAGTTTATTGATTAGCGTGAAAAATCGAGAATTAGGGTTTTAAAAAAAATCGATTGAAATTGATTTATATAGAAATTGGTTATAAAATACGCTAAGAAAAGTCAAATGTCGACTTAAGATCGAACATATGAAATACGCTGAGTAAATACACTAATACGTGTAAACGATTAATTTTATAAGAATATCTCATTGGTGAGAAAATATTTCAAAATTTAAATCATTTTATCGAAAAACGTTAGAATACGCTTAACGCTTAACCTAAATGGTTAAAATGAGATAGTAGATCATATCTCGCCTCTATCAAGTACGAGAAATGTTTAGATAAGATACGCGTTGAAACGACGTATTAAAATTAGTTGGAATTGAGTTATTACTTTATAAGTTATCAAAGTTTATTTAAACTTTGGAAAATCTCAAAACGTGACCAACGCATTAAAGTAGTCTTTACGTAAAGGTTGGATGCGGACGTGACGAGTCGACAAAGCAAAAATTGATTAAGACGATCTACAAGTCCAGGTGGGCTTTACTCTACTAAAAAAGATCAAATGTTTTATTTACGATGCTTTATTCGCAAGAAATAATGATGAACTGGTTTATTTAATTACCTGCCCAAAATATTTATGTTTTATGTATGTATCCTATCCATATTCGAATTGTGAATGTTGTTGGGTAGCTCCCAACATATGAAATTGTTGAATTTGTATCCTTGTAAGTACCCACAAGGATGATCGAGAGTTCGTATCCTGTGCCGGAGTGGCAAGGATTTTGTGCACTATTTTGTGACTGTGTGCTGAAAGGGTGCTCGGCCGGTCACGGCGTTCGTGAGAGGAGGCCTCATCTCCGACGCAAGGGAAATGGTTATGAGATATGTTGATGGAATTTGAGATGTGATTAATGGAAAAGGATATGGATCATACATACGAGGAAAATATGTCTGGCCAGACGTTTATGGAAAATGACAGAAAATGTTTAGTAAGCACGAGCATTTCAATTAAAACCTCGTGTGTTACCGTGATGGGCGGTGTGATTTAAATTGATAAATGTTTTGGCATGAGTCCACCGAGGTATTCTTGTACTCACCGCATATTTGTTTTAAATGTGCGATTGAGTTGGTGATGCGATGGAGCGGTGTTGAGCAATAGGAATGTTGTCGATAGTATACCTTGATCAGACATCGTCATATGTACATATCACATGTTTTCCATTGCCGATTATAAATTCATATGTATAATAAGTTTAGTCGAACCTTGAACGCTGAAGTTCTGGAATATCCTCGATATATGTCTCACAACTTAGTACTTTATATTATAATTGTGTTTCTTAATCCTGCTTTCAATAATGATCCTCGCTAATCAAGACTTATGATTAGAGGGTTGTTACATAGCTCGTGAAGCTCAAGCAGCGGTGCAGACCATCTCATGCACCTTCCGCGACATGATCATTTTGATACCACTCTTGCATCCGATGATGAAGGCAACCAACACACCGAGGCAGGAGGGGATACAGAGCCCGTGCAGAGCAACGCCGATCCCAATCATCCACAGTTCCCTTTTGAGCAAGGTGCATCGGGGCAAGGGTATAATTCCATACGTGAAGAGTTGGGACAGTTTAGGAGTGAATTAGCCGACCTTCGACGAGTTTCGTCAAGATATCTACTCTCGATTTGATCAGCAAAATCAACGTCTTGACGAACAGAACAGATTGTGGCATGAGCAGAACCAACGCTGGAATCAATATAATCAGCAGATGATTGAGCAGAATCAGCGCATGGCTGCTCTTGAGGCTCAGTGGAACGCTTGGACTTCATTTCATGGCGCTCGACCTCCATCCGACCAATAGTGATTCTTCACTATTGGAGTGTATGTGTTTTTCTTTTGTGTGCTGCGTTTTTTTTGTTGCTTTGTTTGTCTTTGTTTGGTGTTTTGTAGGTTTTGTTTCGGTTTGATACCACTCGTTCCGTTTCGTTCGCTTTCGGAAGTCACCTCTTCTATACTCTTATATTTATCTCGCAATGAGGACCTTGCCTATTTTAAGCGTGGGGGGTGTCGTTTTCCGCTTTGTTTATGTTTTGTCGCTTTTTGTTTTGTCCTTAGCTTTTTGTTTGGATAAGAGATGATTTTATAGTCTTGAAATAAATGGTGCGTGAAGAATTGTGCTTTAAGTTGAATTAATTATGTTTTGATCAATTTCATTTCATCTTGGTATATATGGTTTTAGTGTGATGAAAACTTAGGTGTCAATTTGAACCGTGGGACATGATTAGGAAGCTATGATTAGACAATGTGTGTGATCGGTTGTTATATACTTCATACATGAGACCCTTATCTTGTATGATTTTCCAAAAAAAAAGAAGAAAAGAAAAGAAAAGAAATATGAAAATATTTGAAGTGATGTTGTGAAATAAGTGGGCTTAAAATTGAATAAGGGCTCTACCCTCTTGCTTGTGTTGTCTCTAATGGAGACTCTATGCTATGAGTATAGATAACTACGTTAGGATACTCAAGTTTATCACTTGAAGGTTTCACGTAACGATTATTGTCCTATAATCGGTTTTAAGTTCCACAATTTTATTTATTTATTTTTATCATTGGAATGTCTTACATTAAAGGGAACCATGTGAGTTGTATATTGATTTCTGAAATCATATTTGAGTCGAAGCACAACTATTCTATGATAAGTCACATGTTTGTATTGATGAATGAGGATCATTATATTGAGAACTATATTATTAAGATGCATTGAAAGGATGAGAATATGTGATTGATTCTATTTGAAGCATTGATTTGATGTGTACCATTCTTTTCAAGAAACTAAAATTTGCTCGAGGACAAGCAAATAGTTAAGTGCGGGGGAGTTGTTTTGCATGTTTTTGTTATGTTTTTCTTTGTTTGTTTTAGACGGTTTGGTTCCTATTCATTTAGTTTTGAATATCTTTTATCGGAATCATGTTCGTTTTTGTTTTGTGTAGGGAATGATCGTGTTTAAGCATTTTGTGCATAAAAACGCACCCAAGCGCCGGACTCGGCGTAGCCGCGCTTAGCGCGCTTGGCGTCGCGGACGAGATCGAGAGGCCCGTATCCGACGCGGCATGCGTTCAGCCAGCTGGCGCCGACGCCCTTAGGCGCCGGTCCGACCGGCATGCGTCCGTATTGGGTGCCAGTTGAAGTTGCTGAGGCGCCCTCGTCCGGCGTTGTCGTGCGTCCGTGCTGGTGCCGAGCTGAAGTTATCCGAGGATCTATCGTCCGGTCTTGACATGCGTCCGGCCGGCTCCCATTTTGCAAGCGCCCGCGTCCGTGACTGGGTGACCGTGATTGCCTCAATTTGAACGGCACGCGTCCCGAGGTGGGTCTGTGGTCAAGCACAGAAATTTCGGGCTACTATATATGTTGTAAACGCATCGAAACCCAGTCATTATTATTCCTCGCTTTTATTTTTCTTTCGAGCGGCTCCTCCACTAAAAACTATTTCCTTCCATTGTTTTTCAAGTATTTCTCTTGTGAATTGTGATTCAAGAACTTTGATTGAAGAAATTTGTAACACCCAAAATTCATAATTTAAAATTGCTATATTTTTCAAGTATTTCTCTTGTGAATTGTCATTTTTTTTATAATAAAATATATAAATCTCTTGAACAAAATTTTCAAATAATGAATCCAACAAACTCAAGTCTAAACTTTGCAAAAGAACTGACGTCAACCAACGACCCAAAACAAACTACGTAAAACTTAGTAGCAAGAGATAAGTTGGAGTTCTAGTAACTCAAATCCAACAACGATAATAAAGGAAAAGAATTTAAACAAAAAAAATAACACAAGTCTTGGAAGGAATTAAAAGCGACAAGACACCACTAGGCACACCCACACCGCCACGCCGCTCCACGATCACTGACCTGAAAAATATTTTAGATAAAAAGGGGTGAGCACAAAAACGTACTCAGTGGTGGGGAACAAGGAATATCATTATTTTATTTGTCAAAACGTGTATACATCGCAAGAAAGTAATAGTCAATCATATTCAACCTCACCGGCTTAAAAATCCTGCCACACAGGCAAAAGTTACGCCACACAGGCTATGATACGCCACACAGGCTATGGTTCGCCACACAGGCTACGCCACATAGGTAATAAAATGTCACACAGGCTATGGTTCGCCACACAGGTAATAATACGGGTAATAATACGCCACACAAGCTTTCACCATGGATGTAACAAAACACAACAATGATTATCACCATGAACTTACTAATAGAGTAAATCCCATAATAAATATGTTTATTCCAATTCACATATTTGCAAGTTAAAGAATATTTCACCCACAATAAATATGTTTATTCCAAATCTCTTATTTGCAAGTTAAAGATGATTTCACCCACCTTGTTTTGTCGAGCACAACAAATCCAATCAATCAATTTTGGGACGAGGGTCCTAGTTGCATCGCACCTAGTTCAATATAATAATTTATAAGGGCACGTACAAACCTTTAATGAAAAACTCTAACCAATACATACTATTTCATAAAACTTAGGGTTATTCCAAGAATTTACCAAATTATTTCAAGTTACACTTTCATAAGTTAAAATTGAATTCACTGATTAATTTTTATATAGTAAAACTAATGAAAGAACATATGATTCTTTGTACAGCAGCAAAAGAAACAAAAACAAAATAGGTATACGTATTATAGCTTAGCTTTTAAATAAATAAATAAAAATTCTTAGCTAACTAATTAAAAGGAAAAGTCATTCTTTTTTTTGGTAATTTAATATGAAATTTTAAAGGTGCGTCACGGTGATTCTCGAACCCGAGACCTTTGGCCTCGAAAGATTAACCACTCTACCACTAGCCAACACACACACAGGAAAACTCATTCTTGTAGTGTCGGTAGTCCATCGGTATAATTAAATAAATAGAAAACAAACAACTCTAAATTATGTTTACTTATCTATGTTGGAAACTTATTCCATATCATAGTCTTATATAAAAAAATAACCAACATTGATTAATTAGTACAGCAGCCCGACTTTCTTTATTAACAAAACCCCAACCATAACAATACATATAAAAAAAAACTTGTAGTATTTAACGTCAACTCAAAATTCTAAATCGAAACTTGAAATAATAGATAATTAGTTATTTAAAGCTTAAGAGATCACATATGTACATCTTCTCTCTCGGCTTATCCTCTCAAAGCCTCAACTTTATTGATGTTCTATCTATCTCTATCTTAATATTCTGTACTACCATTGTTAGTCCAATCTTATC
>JAODLM010000407.1:0-165669 GCA_036937905.1 Salvia rosmarinus
GTACATGGTATGACGTCTTGTCTACACTATAACTATGGTCATTACTTGACATATTAAGTCACGAGACGTTACAAAACTACATCTAATTCGTACATACTAACCATGCTATCTACCACACGATCCAATGTCTACACATAAGTTCCACACGATCTTACGACTTTAGGTCGCTGAGTGCACATCGTTAAAATTATACTCTGTACCCGAAAATCTGTCTATCTTCAGTATGACTATGCCACAATATCACGTTGTGCATCATTCTTAGGAGAATGATAAGGCCCTCTAGATTTTGCCCATACACGTTATACACATATCTCGATAAAATTATCTCAAAATCTGAACCACTAACTATACGGTAGGTCTACTCCCCTGAGATCTCTCTCTCATAGACATTCCAGTTAGATGGCAATTGGTAAGCAAGTCGATGATTGCCATTAGATCCTCACCCTACGAATACGAGCATCTACCCAAAGACGCGTGAACTCTGCCAAAACTATCCTAAATCCATATCTGGTATAAGATAGAAGAGTTAATACCCCTGTATGAACTCTAGGTACATAGCCTATATGGTCAAACTTCAGCCCATATTATGTGTTATCCCGGTTCTTGGGTAACAGATGGTTCTAGATAAGTCATACTTAAACTTAACAGCAAAACTTAAGTAGTAAGGATTTCTTAAAGAACTAGATATGTCAAAGCACGAACTTATAAACACTTATCATAGTCCTTTCTTAAAATTCTACATCTTAATCCGTATATTGATCCAGACGTCTTCGTGTAAGCGATAGTCGATTCGAAATTCCGCAACAAGTGAATTTCAAATGAAGAACTATGCCCATGTCACTAGCTACGTGAGTGACATTCGTTTGTAGAAGCCTATATTTCTCTACGTAACATTCCATATCACATTCATCAAGTGAACTCAAAAGCATTCTAAGTTCTCAAGTTCTCTTGATCCATCAAACACTATTTCGAGAATATGGAAGACATCTTGTGATCCTACTCAGTCTAAGTTCTTAGTAAAAGTGATCAAGCGACTTAGAGCACGTCTATGTTTTCTTGGGAAAACATACCTTTTTTTTATATAAACAAAATTATATGCATGCATATTGACATATAAATCCATATACGTCCATACTCACATACAATTCCATGTATGTGCTTTGATCTGTTCAAGTTCACCACAAATAATCACATATTTGTTCCATCAATCAACGAATTATATAAATTCAAAGCTATTTCACTTTCATTAGCAGCATGCTCCAAAAATTTTACCCACTCGAGTTCCCTCAGAACTTTAAAGCCAACTTAGAACTTTCAAAACATTAAAATCAAACATTTACTTTAAAAACATTAGAAACCATTTTTCCTTACCAGTTGAGCGTGATGAACTGGAGTGTTGAGCAATGTCGATTGATTCACAAAGTCTAGTGATTCTAGCTAGACTTGACTCGAAAGAACATTTCTGGTTCAGAGCAAACGAACTGCTTTGATACCACTCTGTCACAGCCCGACTCGGCTAATCCCGAATGACTGCCTTGTCGGACCGTGACTTGGGGTTAGATTAAAGAAGCGGGAAAAAAGGGGGATCTTAGTGTTGATTTCTAAACCATATTATTGGTAAGGAAACATGAGTAAATACGGAAGCATATGTGATATCAAGGTCGATTCAGAGAATCTAACCAAACAATAGTTGATTATGTAATCACTACTAGAATATTCAAGAGTTCAACATATATCTAGAATTCAAAAAAATTTAAAGAGTTTGGAGCGGAATAAAACGTGTGAGATATGCATATGAAGATGCGTTCTCAAGGTGAACCAAAAGATGTTCCATTTCCATCGACAAAAGATATCTCGCTCAACTCCACTATATTTCATCACCCGCTCAACCTGCACATCAAAAACGAATATGCAAGGCTAAGTACAAAGTACGCAGTGGGCACATGACGAAAGATTGTATATTTTCTTCACGTAATTGTACTACCGTTCACCACAGTAAGACACAAGGGTGTTTAGTTTGAAAGACCTTGTGCTTACTAAACATTTTATCATTTTCACAATGTTGATCGGCCGATCGTTTTATTACAACGTATAATCCAAGTCGGCTATTGAACGCGTCGGGAGGGAGGCCTTCCTTCACCCGAATGCACGACTGACCGCGAAGGGTTCAAGCTAATTGTAAACAGTCCAAACTGGCATACACCAGTAGGACCCGAATTCGTAATATCTCCTGTTGGCTCAACCAACCCGAATGTATATATACAAAACAAAAAATATTTTGACAGACAATATCGCATTTAAACATTTGCAGTTCAAGAAAGCAATAAAGCATAAGCAGTAAATGATTTTCATAAAATCACATTTTGTTTAGATAAGAATGTCCACCTCAAGAATTGTCCTTCTTGAAATACCTGCTAGCAATCCTTTGTTGTTTTCGTTTACGTCCACTCTGGACCTTGTCAACGTAAGAAATATAATTTAGTACATCATTCGCTTCTTTCGAAAAGTATCGCTAAGATTCAACGAACTCGATATCTTTTAAGTCTTAGAGTTTCTGGGTTTTTGGATTTTTGTTATCGGTACAACTCAGTTAACAATCTGTATTTCGTCTACTAGGTTCCTCTCGCCATGACGATAGATGACAGTTTGTCATTGCATTCTCCCCTTCCATTGATGTTTCTCCACGTCGTTTCGTACGATTTACGAATCCTAAGTTCGTAACTAATCTTCGTCGTTTGTGAACGCGTATCAATAATTTTGAGTTCTAATCCCTCATTCATTACTAACATTTATTCGTTGTGTTTCTTGCCTTACACGTCCCACATATTCTATCAGAGAAACCCATATCTATACTACACAATCAATAAATATTTCTCATAATTCAATCACCTTCTAACAATCACTTATAAATTAAAGTTACTTAAATAATATTTCTCAAGCATCTACTTGACATAATCAAATCATTAAATAATTAAATCCATAATTAAATCTCAATTAAATGGATTAATTTAAAAGTCCAATAACATCTCATTGATTAATCAAATCAATTTAATTCCTCTTAGATTTCAACTAATCTAGGATTTAATTCCAATCACCTCATATTTAGCAATTAGCTTAAGATTCATCTTATTACATAATAAATTACTTAAAAATGATAATTCTCAAATTGTCCCTTAACATATTTAATTAATTAAGAATTAATCTCAAAATTTATTACTAGAATTAAACCTCATATTTAATTATTATAGAATTTGTTAAATCCTTAATTTAATTTAATTTAATTGGATCCTACATATTAGTTAATTCCAGCCCAACATTTATTATTAAAATGAGCCCAAATTTCAGCCCACAACAAAATGGAATAAGAATAATACTTAACTTAAGCCCATCTATAATTCTTATCAAATTTCGGCCCACATAAATTTAATTCAAAGGCCCATATCATTTTTTCAAAGAAGGGCCAACTTCAATTTTCTGCCCATATATCAATTTAATTAAAAGCCCATCTATTTGGCCCATATCAAGGCCCAACATAAATGTAAAATAAAATAAAGAAAAAGAACCCTAGCAGGCCTTCCTTCCCTCACATCCCCCATTACTCTCTCGCCTCTCTCTCTCTCTCTCTCACACACACACACACACGAGACTACAGCCGCCTCCACGTCCGATTGGCCGCGTCGTCATCACCGGTCGGCACGTCGTCGGCGGCGAGCTGCACCGCCGCAGCGACCGCGCCTTCACTCTCTTTTCTCGCTAACGGGCACACACACACACACACGAATATCTCCCTCTCTCCCTGTTCCATCTGCCGCCGCCGCCTCCTGGTCTCCGGCGAGCCATGGCTGCCGGCACCTCGCTGACCCTTCGTCCATATTGCTCTCTCTTATGTTCACTCTCTAAACTAATCTCTCTTTCTCTAAAAGATACATACGCACGCACGCACGCACACTGTGTTGCTGCCGTGCAAACACGTAGCAACTCTTGTACTACTACTATTTTTTTTTATGTTTCTAATTCACAGGCAGTATGTAATTCCATTGATTGGGATGTTTGATCCTAAGCTAAAATATTGTGTTTTAAATCAAGAGAATATGATACATATTTGTATTGTAGCTACGCAAGATCTCATTCTTCAATTCGGCTGTTTGAGTTGTTTGAGTAAGGAGCTTGTATGTGTGATGTTTTATCTATGTGTTCTTTAAGAATTGTAAAGGCATATGAATTTAAAACAGAAATTAATAAGCTGAGTTTTAAGGGAACCTTGCTGAAAACCGAAGAGGTTGTGCAATGTAGTTGTTCTCCTTGGATAGTTGGTGATGTGAGGAACAAGTCTCTTGTTAGAGAGGAAGTTGTTCTTCTTCTTCTTCTTGTCTTTGTTTGGGATTGGTTGTGAAGGCTGGAGTGCAATGGACGTAGGTTATGGGAGTGAAAGTGTGATGTAAATCTTGTAACGATGTTGTGAAGGTTATCATTAGGTGCATAGGTTATGTGAGTGATGGTAAGGGTTGAAAAAGTTGAGTGAAATAAGGAAAGTTGAGTATTTTAGAGGATTTGAAATGATGTATTGTGATGTGATAATTTATCCAGTATAAAATATTTGGTTCGATTCGTAACTGTATTCGTTTTTCCGTATTCGTTTTAAATTTTCTCTTTCGAAATAAAATCGAAACATAGATGATTATAAATTTTAATAATCGCTCTAATCTCAAATCTCGATTTAACTAAATAAATTAATTAATTGAAGTTTTAAATTAGTGCCTGAGTTTCCGGAAAATCACTAAAAATAACATAATAAATTGAACATGTCAAAAGGGATTGATTCATCAATAAATAATAATCAAGAAAACCAAACACATGGCATTTTTTTCTGCCATTAGTTTCCACCATTCAAGGTCCTCCAATGGTTTTTTCACCTAAATGGCCTTTCATATATGCAAATATTCAACTTCTTGTTCCACATCGATTTTCTCTCTCCTCTCCCTACCTACATAAATACAAGAAAAACCAATCCCATCACCATCTTCACATCCCCTACAAAGATCCCTCTCTCTCTAGAATTTCTTGCATAACAAAGATGAGAAAGCAATTGAGGTATGAGAACTGGATTGAGGTTGCACCGGCACCGGTAATCTTCCCTCAGAAGGCGTCGAACGCGCCGAAGCTCGAGACGATAGCCGAAGAAGGATTGGAGAAGATGGATGCCACCGGCAAGAAGGTGTGCTCGACGCCCTTCCCATCAATCAATACCTGTTGATAGAACAGAATTATCCATCATTTGAAATTTAAAAGCACAGAGGGAAGACTCAATTATAAGTGGTTTCCTCTCTGTTTTGTACTAATGTAGGAAATGTTTCATCAAGCATAATTCCAACTCCCATTTCTCTTTGCCCTTCTCAAAGATTTCAACCGGCGCAGAAGATCCCAGCAAGGGCAAGAGAGATACGTGACCCAGTCGCAGCAGCAGCTGAGGCGGATGACGAAGGGATCCCAAGAACGTAAATAAACGAAGGCAGACAAAGCAAATGATTGATGATGCAGGGAGAAGTCAATGAGGAAATTTCTTATATGTCAATGCAGTTGTTTATACAAAAGATGGGACGAAAGAGAAGATAGAAGTCACACAGTGAAGATTTTTTCTTGTTTTAGTCATCAGACAAACAGTTCGAATAAGAATAGCAGATAACATAATCTGCTATCCTAGGTTACATGTATTCTTCTATGTACGTATATAGTTCATCAGTTAAATATGTTCTCTTCAAAACTCAATTCAATTTAATTGTAATCATAATTGAGCATCCAAATTTGGAGCATACGTACAGATATCCGAAAATTTAAATACGAATCATCTCCCAAATAATAACTTTAACAAAAAAATTCACATCATAAAGAAATAGAAGCATGATCGAGACAATACTCTACCATCAATCAGATAAGTGCTTCCAATTCCATGATATATTACTCGTATCAACATATGATCTGGAAAACAGAAATAAGAAGAATATCAAAACGAGGTAACAATAACATAACTTAGAAAAGTCCGTGTCACACAATTAACATTATTCTTGCTCTGGAAAGATTTTAAAGATTGGCTATTTTTTTGTGTGTGTTCTTTTACATAAATTACACATAAAACTATATCAAGAACCAAATGGACATCACACAGTTTCGATTAGAACACAAACCAAGGAGTGAGTAAAGTTACTAATGACTATTTTGGTATTGTGAAGTTAGTTTACAAAGATGAAACAACCATATAATTGGTCCTCAAGAGAAAAAACGGGCTCTTCGTCCTAAAAAAAATCACATGAAAAGAACGTTTCAGCTAAGAGAGAAGAATCAGCGAGCTAGCAGCATTAAAATAGTTAAAATCGTAAGCATGACTGTTTGCACATTTACAAATTTTACCTTGGATTTTGTATATGAAGCAACAGGAAGAGAAAGGCAACAAATATAAAAGATGAGCCAATAGAAAGGTAGGCTATCCCCAGGAAATTATTATGGCCTCCTAACCAACTCGATGTTGAAAGAACAATCTTCTTGCTGCCACTGAAGCTGTAGGTATTGTAGTTGTTCAGAAGTTTGAGTGAGATTATATCATCAGCATCTAAATCCTCTTCGATTCGTCCATACAGCTTCCGGAAAGACGGGAGAGCAGAAGTACGCATCCATACGATAAGATCCTCTTGATCACTTAGCTAGTTGGTGCAATTTGATAAAATCAAAAAGAAGACAAAATGATAAGAGAATAAGAAGTAAATTCAGAATAAAAATACAAACAGTTCAAGATATTACATGTCCAAAGACCAAAAATGCAGTTACTAAAAAAAAAGATGCAAAACTTATTCTTCATGAGGACTGACAATTCATATCTATAAGCTCAAATATTAGTGAAAGTCCAAAAATACGAAGAAACATTTATGCAACATTCTCAGTCTTCCGGTATTATTACGCAGAAGCGGCGGCACAAGACAGGAAGTCATAGACTTAAGCTGTCCATTTAACAATATTCACTCTTAAATTCCTATTAAACTTTAGCCAATACAGCAAATGCAAGAGAAGCATAAGTTAACCAAAATATTATTGAAAATTGCAACTGGAAATTTTCTATAGCAGTTGAATTACTTAAATAGTTTTCAATGCAAACGAAGTAGAATATTTTTATCTAAGATGTTAAGATAAAATTTGAAGTATGATGAGATGATGGTAAGTGAATAATAGACATAATGATGAGTTCTGTGATCAAAACTTGATAGAAGCATGAGAAATAAATTTTCATAAATTCGAATGGTCAATTAGTTTTAGCAAGCCCAAATACAATGATCAAAGCATGCAGAATTACCAGCACTGACAGCACTCTTAAGAGTAAACAACTGGAGAAAAATGGGATATAAAACAATTTGCTTCAGGGATGATTCCATAGTAAAATAATCGGCTTCTTAAAAGCATAGAAATGAAAATATGACTGCCTAAGATATTCAGATAATCGTGCGACTAAATTATCGACATTCCAGATAAATTAGTAAAAGCTTGATTAGGAAACAATTGGGTGCCCAGGTTGCGTGCGCACGCATGCATGCATGCATGCGCGTTGTATGAAACATACAAGGATTGTTTGGCAATTAGTTGACACTGGGTTAAATAAAAGAGACCAAAATAAGTTCAGAAACAGAAAATTGGCACAACGGGTTTGAAAGTTATGTCTTGCATTTAAGAGATTTAAAGTTTATGAGGCACATAATATAATTGGACAGTGGATTATGCAATCACTTACAGGAATATTGGGGTCAAGTCTTGCACCACCAATTAGAGTTCCGTTCTGAAAATTGAAGGGAAAAACATCCTTCCCAAATTTATAATCACGATCACTCTTCCATGCAATGTTCTTCCTGTTGACATTTAATTCGTCTACTCCCCGGAAGAAAGAGAATGTGTCATTAAACATACTCCAAGCAACCAAGCCGCACGGGACAACTGGGAGACCATTGGTAACATCCTCTGGTGCGCAGGAACTTATATCAAGGTATTCCAATCCATGCATGAGCTGCCGCTCACTTCGGCTCTTAACATACCTTAATAAATCCAAGAAAAATGACTTTATATAAATATGAATGGATCTACTAGAAACCTTCCCTATTCTAGTAACAAGAAGTCAATATGATCTAAAGATCTTGATTGATGAATGATCAAATTCATTTTTCAAATGGGATGTACCTTTCTTACACATAATATAATGTTTTATTCAGTGTTATATTTTTTCACATATAAATCTATACTTTCTCTATTCCTATACTTTTTATGCATAAAATACTTTTTTATTCTTACAATTATGTTGGGTTCTAATGACTAGAATAAGGTTGGTTTCTATTTGATCATCTTCCTATATATATATAGAAATAGGTTCACGTACATACACCTCTTAACGTGAACATGTGAACAATGCATAAATATATCATATATATGCACAACACATATAAAGTAATGCATATGTATATATATGTGCATTTCACGTAAAGTAAATGTTCAATGCATTGTTATACCATAAAATGCACATATATACATATGCATTACTTTCTACATGTTGTGCATGTATATAATATTCGTATGCATTGTTCGCATGTTAACACGTTAAGAGGTGTATGTACGTGAACCAATTCCTATATAGGGGTTGGATCCAGTGAGAACTACAATTCTTTTATAACTGAAAATTATGCACAGAACGTATAAAGTTGATGCGTATAAAGTTTTTGCAAAAAATTTATACATTCTATGCATCAACGAACACATGCATGAATTGTTATCGTTGTGTATCAACTTTAGAATGTTATCGTTGTACAACAACTTTAAATATTTTGTACATCAACTTTATATGTTTTGTGCATGATTTTTAAGTTTCTAAAAAAATGTAGTTTTCATTTGTCTATTTTTATCCTAAAGACGGAGAACTGCAAATTTGATGCATTCTTTACGAAAATTGATTCATCCATCGGGAAAATTACTGTCCCAAAAAATGAAAAAATAATTTTCGTCCCGAGTGAAAATTCTGTTTTTTTAGTGTAATACATTTCCGATGGATGCATGTGAATGTATCAAATTTTTGTGGTTCGTAGGTTTTAGGATAGAAATAGTTTTACATTAACCCCCTTATACACATACATATATAAAATGAGATTCAAATAAAAATCATTTTTAACGTAAGAATTATGAACCACAAAATTTCACTATGAACAAAATGAATTCACTATAAAGGTTAATGCATCGCTAGAAAAATTACTGAATCCAAAAATTCGAAAATTTTTACTCGGGTTCAAATTTGATGAGGGGGCGAAATTTTCATTTTTTTTGGATTCAGTAACTTTCCCTACGGATTCATCAACTTTCACAGTGAATTTGTCATTTTTTGGTTCTCACATTCTCCCAATCATCTTTATTGAAAAGCTGGAGGCGGCCGCCTCGAGGCGGCCGGAAATCGCCCCGGGGCGGTCGCCTCTCCCTGCAATTCCTGCACCTCAGCCTCACCAACCCCCTCGGGCCGTTAATTAGGGCTCCAATTTTAGGTTTTGAGCCCAAATTAGGAAAGCCCAGACGAAATAACACAAAGCCCATCCCTAATCTGAGTTATAATCACACAAATTTTTTAAAAAAAAAAGAAGAAGAAGAAAAAATTGAAGAATATGTTTCGCGATAAAGCTCTGCCATCTCTCCAAAAGTAGCTCTCACGCCACAAAGACCAAGACCAGCACCGTCCGTCGCGGTCGCCGCCACAAAGACCGCCCCGTCGTCCGATCGCCGCCGCTGCCAGCAGCGCATCAGTCAGTTTTGTTTATTTTCAGTTTGTCACTTTTCTTTATTTTCAGACGTGAAGTGTAAATGGATTGGGAAGTGAAGTGTAAATGTGTGTATATTACTATTAAGTCTTACTGTTAGTGTTACTGTTTGTATGAGCTGTAATCATCACCGTTGACCTAAGTCAATTGATGTGTGCGTGTGTGAGCTGTTTATTACTACATTGTTTAAGTGATGTTATTTTAAATTAAAATGATGTTATTGATTTGTGTATGTCCATTTTATGGGAAGACTTAAATATTTTAATTTTTGATGAATTATTTGTGTATGTCCATTTTATGTCTTTATTTGGATGTTTTTAAGACTTAAAAATCTATCTATTATTTTATACTTTATTTATATTTTTTTGGATTTTTTTGTTCTTTATTATTGAGGCTTACGCCTCGGACCGCCTCGAGGCTTACCGCCTCGCCTCAAAAAGGTAAAACGCCTCACTCCCGCTTCACGCTTTTTACAACATTGCTCCCAATAAAAATATTTTTTACATTAACCCTCTCATATATATTAAAAAAAGGCAAAGTGAAATATGTTGGCTCAGTGTTCCATATCTGGCTATGAGAAAATGAATATTTTTACCGTCTATGGTTCTGGTAGTAGTTATCAAGCTGGTAGTAGACATATATTGGAGCTTTCATATTCCTGGGAACCTGTAAATGAGGTTGCTGGAATAGGTTAAACATGTAATCTTCCCTAGGCTTGAAGTTAAGCAATTAAATTCTGAAAACAAGCTAAATATGTAGCAGATAGGATCATAGGACATATCAACCCATACCACAAATGCCGTCAGCACTCGCAAATTAGAAATACAAGTAAGAAAAGACACTTATATATGATCTAGCCACGAATGCACGAGGATCACTTGTTCATGTGAAATTTCAGAAGTCCCCAATGCTATATGTGCCCACTCAATCGAAAGTCATAACATTGATCCACTGTTAGTTTTATATCCATCAATGCGTGTCCTTTTTCCGAAACGAAAACAAGAAACAGATCCAGACTATATTTTTGAAGAAAATGGGCAGAGGAACTGCATAGACCCTAAGTTTCCTACACCATAGCCACATGAGTCTGCAGTGGCCTCTCGTTTTAGAAATCTGCCACCTTCTTAACAGCAGAAAAATAACATGAAACAAACACCAAAATAAAATCTAGATCTTTGCATTAGGAACTCTGATCTGATTAGCATTTTTTTTTTACCATCAAGTTTTTGATCCCATCTGGCTCTAGCTCTCATCATAATCTTGGTAATTTGATTGACAGACATTCTATAAAGTCACTGCACTAAGCTACATGTATCATATTAAACAAATCAGTCCGACCAAATTCCTTTTCCACTTATTATTGAGTAATACACAGCTGATGGCATCAGAGCATACTACCTTCAGGTGTTTGGTGCAATTTTTGGGAATGAAATCATTTGCAATGTATGCCAGCTTGTTGCCTCTGAACGGTGCTGGTACGCATTCAACATCATATCTATAGACAATTTCAAGAACCTGCAAACATAACGCCACACAGTCTCCAAATCTACATTCATCGACTGCTAAGTACAATGAACTACAATCTCATGCCAAAATATTAACAAAGGAAGAAAAATGTTTACACTTCGTGAAGCATGAAGACAACCTATCCCAACTGGGATAAATATCACGCCAACCACAAAGAATACCGAAACCACCTGTCAAGAAAAAAAATCAATCCATACATAACACAACTATAATCAAGCTAGAGTTTCATCACACAAAGATTCATAAGTACACCCAACAAGCATTTGCAATTTTCCGTCATTTGCTTACCCACGTTGGCGATAAGACAGGTTTACAAGCTGGTAGATTTTGCTGAGTAAACTGGTATATAACTGCAAAAACACCAACCAATCAATTCAAGTATTACTATCTACTCCTGACTGGAGCTCAGACTCCCTAAGCTTAATTTCGATTCTCAACCAGAATTACAATTCATCATTCACAAAGTCCCAGTTGAAAATAAATGCACATACACACACATGCGCACGCACATATATCTACATATACATATAAGCTGA
Source organism: Salvia rosmarinus (assembly GCA_036937905.1). Classification (NCBI taxonomy): domain Eukaryota; kingdom Viridiplantae; phylum Streptophyta; class Magnoliopsida; order Lamiales; family Lamiaceae; genus Salvia; species Salvia rosmarinus. The sequence continues at coordinate 11,888 of JAODLM010000407.1, forward strand.
TAAATCTGTGCCGAGCAACAATCGGCTTAACAATAATAATTCATACACATGCTGATATTAACACCAAAACTATATACCAACCAAACAAAGAAACACACACACATACAATTGGAGCGGCGTTGTCTGAATGACACTGAATCAGCTTCGATTCCAGCTGCCGTGGACCTCCCTTCCTCCATTTCCCTTCAATCTCAATCCAATTTCAGAGAAACTACTGCACGACAGTTTCTCGAATCCGCAACAGCATCAAAGATAAAATTCGTCACTGAATTCGAACGCCTGCAGACGAGAGAGAGATTGGTTAATACACACATAAAAAAATCATGGCGACGAAATAAACAAAATTCGGGGGAAAAATCATGGCCATAGGGTTCGTTAAAAGATTACCTGAAAAAGGTAAAGTTGTAAGAAGATCAAAAGAAATAATAGCAGCTCCCAAATTGGGAATGTTAAACGATGATCTGAAAAAACGGAAGTATTTCAAAGAAGGAAAAAGCGCTATTTGTTTCGTCAACTGCTGACTCGTGTAACCTGCGACTCTTTAATGATAGGATTTTACAGGAATAAAAATATAATTTTTTTAATATAGTAATTTTTATGAAGAATGCGTTGTTCTCATATCTGTATAATAACAAGTTCCTATATATATATATATATATATTTGATTAAATGAGAACTATATGTTTTTTCAGAACTTGGGAACTATTTTAAAAAATATAGTTACAATATACCAACTATATATATATATATATAGGGGATGGTTATAGAACCAATATAGAATGAGAACTAGGAACCAATCCACACCCTCAATTACATTAAATCTAACGGTTGTGCATGCATAAATAAGTCAAAGTATTTGGCATTTAAATTGATAAAACATACATTCAAGTATTTTATGCGTGTGAGGGCATATCGTAATTTTAATATTTGCATTACCGTGTTGTGCACGATGTGATCCCGGAATTCCGGATATTTGCATATAACCTGTTCTTAAGTTGTGCATGATGTTAGTTCATGATGTTCATACAATACGCTATTATAATGCATATTGGGTATTTCGTTGAATCTTAAAAATACCTTTTAAATGTATGGGTGCATAGTCTTGTTTATTTAAAGTATGTGTCATCATTTGTGCATGGTATATGACTTATGATATGCACAAATATGTTACTGAGAATATGCAAAGGAGATAATAAATTCATTGTACAACAATTTTATAGAGTTTTAATTCAATACCTATGTACAATTTTTGAACAATGTTTATCATTCAATGTTTGTGCATCTTTGTATAATGTCGATATTCATTGTTATAATATTTACTAAATGAAACGTTAATTCGATGCTATCTCGAAACCATGAATATGGAGAATATTATAATGAGTAATTAAAATAATCTAACGATGGAAAAATATATAAGGAGATGAAATCCATAAATATAGCATGTAATCGGTTATAAATATAGGATATTACATAAATATCCTTATATCTACTATATTAGGTAATAAACGAAAATTATTTGTGGTTCTCAATTGATCCATCCCCATATATATATATATATACATTTATATATATAGAAAGAGAGAGAGGAGAGATCATATAGTATTCGAGCCTAATGTAGTATGTATTACTCAATCTAATCTATCAATCTCATAGATCCTATGGTGGAGATTTTTCAAGCTTAATTTCTTTGATTTCGCTACAATAATTTGATTTATTATGTGATTGCGAAAAACAAACCATGCATATAGTTAAACTGACTTATGCATTTAAATGAACACAAAAATACATGTAGTTGAATACAAAAATACATGTACGTTGGAAGCGTGCACTCGTGCTCGTGCGTCCCTTATTGTTCGTTGACCAACATGCATTTTTACGTTTTGTTAAATGCATGAACATGTTTTATTAAATGCATGAATGCGTTTTGTCTGTATATTTGTGTTTTGTGGCCAACATGAATGTTTATGTTTTGTAATATGCATGAACATGTTTTGTTAAATGCATGTTTATATTTCGTGCCAACATATAGTTTTATGTTTTTTTATATGCATGAGTATGTTTTTCGATAACAAATCTCTCATTCATCATTCTCCGTCAATGAACCACCATCATAGCCATTCTTGTCTTTCTACAAACTTAACTCGGGCCCGATTCAAGAAAAGCGGCGGGGAGGATAAAACACCTATCGGCCAAAACGAATTTTCTTGTGAACCACCATCATAGCCATCATCTATCTCGATTCTTCAATCCTCTACCAAATTCATCTTCTATTTTTTCTCAAAATCCATCAATTTTGTTCTCAATTTTTTCTTCTTCTTTTTCTTTCTTTCAAACTTTGTTGTTTTTATTGTTCATGTATGTTGCTATTGTTGTCCGCAAGTGCCGCCTCCTGCTGTCGCCAAGAAGAAGAAGAAGAAGAAGAAGAATGTTGATTTTCTTTATCTTCCCAATTTGCCCCTTGCAAAAAAAATTTTAAAAAAGGAAAAGGGGCTACCACGTATCAGCTTGTGGTACGGACACATGTTCAAAATATGGTCTAAATTGAGTATTACATATTACACGAGGATCGGATATATATATATATATATATATATATATATATATATATATATATATATATATAAAGTAGATCGATCGAATGGTAAAACTGATATTTATAAAGCTTAATGTCTCTATAAATTTATATATTACACCGATTTTTCAAATAGTATTTACCTGTTATTTGTTATGTGAAACATAGAAAAGCATAGTCAATCGCCATTAATTTTCCAAGTGTTGTTTGCTTATTATTTGTTATGCAGTGCTTATAGAGGGATATAACCATCAATGGAGTGTACACCAAGCATTGTTGACAACCCTTTAGCTAAGTTCATAGATGGTGTGTGGTATGAGTGTGGGTTGTGACTTGCTCGTGCTACAAAATATATGATTATCACAAAATATATCACCGTAACTGACACGGTGTTATTTTAGCAAGCGGTAAGTTAGGTTGTCGATTTCTCAGGGATTGTGTACGACGAGAACACAACAAGTAATCTCACGTAGACATGTTATTGTAGTTTAGGTAAAACATATAATGTAGAAGGGTGGTATGAATAGTGTTGACTTTTCAGTCAATGGAAAATAAAACAAATAAATAAATAAAACAAGAACAAAAAAAACAGGTAAGAGAAAAACAGAATAAAATGGCACTGATCCAAGGGAAGCATATGTACTCAGCTTAGAATTATATGAACGTTGTGTCGATCTTGTTATCGATTTTAATCCAAGACATGTGAAAGATCACTCATTTACTCATAGCATCTCTCTCGATAAGTCCTATGATCGTTGATTGACACGACCCTCTTACCCTTAGGCTTCAAGAAATCGTACTAACTCCCAAAAGTCCAAAAGATTATGCTTCCTACAAAAGTTACTAAACCCTCTCGATCATCTAGTACTTTTTATATCATGAACTCTTGTTTTCCATTATTCCCTCAAACCCTCTCGGTTATCTAAGGAAACAACTTCACATGCTTTGAAGGTGATCAACAATCTAGCATGATAAAAGCACTGAAGGCAACAATGTATCAAGCACAATATCACATAATCATCAACCAAATAACACATAACCCTAGAATTAGCTAGAAATCTAGCTACTCGTGCTAAAAATAAAGGTTACGGAAGACATAAATGAAAGCATAAAGAACGAGAAAAGTAAAGGGTCGAAGAATGTAAAAGTTGAACTTGAAAATAAAATTTTACTAAACGTTGAACATAAAGTAAAATAACAATAATGTAAAGGAAAATAGTAATACAAAAATTAAATCTAAGCTAAATTAACTACAACTAAACTGACAGAACCTCTTTTACGAGGGAACATCTTCACTCTTTATAGAAGGCAAATGAGAGGGTAAACTGATCTTTTTCGGATCTTAGGGTTGAAGGAAATTTTCATTAATTCAGCTTTGTAGTGCTTCACCTTCAAGGGTAAATTCATCATTTTATATATGTGTGGACCACCGGTAATAATGCAGAGTTTGTCACTTTAGAGGGACGGTGATCCCGGATGAACTTGCAATTTTCTGGCTTTTATTAGGAAGAATCTGTACCACCAAATGAGAAATGAGTACATGGTCAACATTCTGGACGTTCTTCTCTACGGACGAATAAGGAACGAACGTGTGGCACTTATCATCTTCGCATTTTGTGCTTACAACAGAGTATGGAGTTCAAAAGTCAAACACTTATCCTATAGTTATCTTAGTGTTTTCCCAGTTGGGCATCTTGGTTACTGTTTACCAGTTTGGACTGGATTTGTTGATAGCTCAACACTTAGTCGATTTTCGTTCACTTTCTATCAGTAGGCTGGACTGGTACTGTTCATTAGTAAGCTCCTTCAATTTGGACTTGCTAGTTTGGCAGTTCATACTGATAGAATTTTATGGCTCAATGGATCAATCATATTAATGAACAATATGACTCTTTAGTTTGAATGGAAAATCTTTAGTATGATGTTGGCACCATTTTGGCTGACCAGATTAACTTACCAGTTTGGATGGTCAGTCAGTTGGTCAGTTTAACTGACGAATCTTCTGCATGACTAGCTTTTAGTTTCAAACGCGACTGAAAGACTTCGGTTTCATTTTTATCTTTCAGTATCAATTACCAACTTTGACTTTGGGCACCGGCTTTGACTTATTTTCTCGTTTATTCTTCCAGTTCCAGTTTTTGGTGCTAATTTCGATCTTCCTAATCATCGATGGGGCTAAGCATCAGCTTCATGCTATTTTAGCTTCCAAAACACGTCGAAATTGCACAAAACACTAAAAATAATAATACCCAAACATGATATCTTCACAAAATATTGAAATCATGCTGCAAATATGAGATCTTCGTATAAATACTAGTGAAAAGTAATAACAAAACTGGAAAAAAATAATGCAAAACTAAGTGTTATCAACTCCCTCACACTCGAGATGTTGATTGTCCCCAAGCAACAAAACAAAAACAAGGCACAAACATAACATGGTTTTTCTAGTGACAACTGGCCTAAAAAATCTGATACTCAAGAATAGAGCATCGCACATAACAACACTTAGTCAAAATCGCATATCTCAACAAACATCAGTACACAGTCTTGCTTGAATTTAAATCCTCTCAGCATGGCTATATGCATGAAAACTCTCAACTCACGAGTGAAAAGGATAGTGTATACGCTCAGTGCTAAAATAAACATCATACCGCCATAGGCTTGCGTGTCGTCCCACTTCTCCACTGCTCAGATGTGTACTCAAGAATCATGATCAAAAAGAACTTTTACAAGGGTTATAATGCAGACTCTTTGTTCAGGTGAGATGTTTTTAGCTAAGTGTCTTAACACCCCAAACTTATGCTAATTCATAAAAACATATAGTTTCTTCTCACTTATTTGTCAGTTTCCTGTTTCTTTGTGGATCTAGGCCTGATTTTCTTTTCAGATCTTGACCAGCTTTTTGTACTTTTGCTCTTTGAGCTTTGATTCTTTAGTAATGATTCTTCTGGTCTGTTCTCAACTCCTTTCATGACATTTCTCCTTCTTTGAGGTGTGATTAATACTGACTGCTTAAATTTTGAATTTCAGCTTCTGGTTTTTAGGTTCAGCTCTCACCAGTATCATATTTTTCTTTAATCTTCTCTTAGTTTCTCATTTTTTTACTGCCAACTCTTCATACCCTATACTTTTCATCTCCTGTTTCTTGGTTAATAAAGAAACGAACAAGCTAAAAAGGGTTGACAATGGATAGTTCGATCATGAAGGTCAGGTGTTTTAGGATGGAGATTTGACTATGAAAAAAAGCCTAAAATCATCTCCCAGTTCTCGAGCACATGATGTTGTCTTGAAGAAGATACCAACGTAAGTTCCAACGGTACATATGCTATTTCACAATCACTCAAGAAAGAAACGAACTATCAATAATGAAACAATGAAAAACTCAAATTCTCATAGGCTCAATTCTTGATTTAAAAACTTGCAATGCTATAGTATCAACATTCATCAACTCGTGTTCAATTGGCTTTGTATGTGTCGTATGCAATACTTAATAATTTTAAAAAATTCTATTATCACTTGATTATCATGCACATGTTACAAACACAAAAAGAACATAAGAAAACACAAGAAACAAAGTTCAGCAAAACCAAAATTTTTAATTTTTTACATTTTTCAAATAGTTTGTCTCGAATTGTCGACCATACTTCACTCCCCCCCAAACTTACTCAACTGCCAAGGTGGGAGACTTTGCAAAAGAAGAATTGGGCGGTGGAATTTTTTCTTATATTAGCTTTGCTAAGAGAGCTTTATTAATGTCATCGCCCTTGCTTACAGTATCCCAATTGGTACTTAAATTTTTTGTTAATGCTGAATTGATAAAAACAACAACAAACAAAGAAAAGATAGGGTTGAGTTACCTCCCAACAAGTGCTTTGTTTAGCGTCAGTAGCTCGACGATACATTTTCAGCTTCCAAAATCATTCAAGGTCATCATGGCTGATGACAGTTCTATTCTTGCTTAGGTCCGGCTGGAAATAATGCTTGAGGCGATTATCATTGACTGAGAATATGGATCTATCAGCTTTCAACAGCTGATAAGATCCATTCTAATTGCTCTTATGCACAGTGTCGGGATCTATCTATATGGATTGAAGCTTACATGGGAATAAATAAAGTCTAGTGTTGTGGAGAAGAACTTCGTCTCCTGGCTTGAATTCTTTCATCTTGATCAAGATATCGTAGAACTTCTTAGATCATTCCTTATAGATGTGTGAGCTCTCATAAGCTTCATTTCATCATTTCTCCAGTTTAGTCAGATGCTCATGTCTGGCATACCCTTTTACTTTGAATACAAAGTTAATTCACTGGATGACCCAGTACGCTTTATGTTCCAACTCGACTAGCAAGTGACAAGACTTTCCAAACATTAGCTGGTATGGCGACATACCAATTGGCGTTTTGTAAGTAGTTCTGTAGTCCCCAGAGCACGTCATCAAGGTGCTTGGCCCAATCTTTCATGTTCACTATCATCTTTTCTAAAATATGCTTGATTTCTGTATTTGCCAACTCAGCTTGGCTATTGGTTTGTGCACGGTATGGAGTTATGACTTTGAACCTAATCTTGTATTTGGGAAAGAGGTTGCTCAACTATCTGTTGTTGAAATGTGATCCTCCATTGCTGAGCAGTGCTCTTGGGCAACCATAACGTGTCCGTATGTTCTTTTGCAAGAATTTCATGACAACTTTTGAATCATTGGTATTGGTTGGGATAACTTCTACCCATCTTGACACATAGTCAACTGCTAATAGAATGTAAGAAAACCACCTGAGCTGGGAAAGGGTCCCATAAAATCTATGCCCCATACATTAAACAATTCAGGTTCTACAATAATATTATGAGGCATCTCATCCCTCTTGCTGATGTTTCCTATCCTCAGGCATCTATCACAATTCTTCCCAAAAGCGTGGTAGTCCATGTAAATGGATGGCCAGTAGAATCTACACTGCAGAACTTTCGTGACTATTCTTACAGTAGTGAAGTGTCTTCTACTAGGTGAACTATGTGGCATCCTTCAATAATCTTGTTCCATTCAGACTCACGTACACAATGCCTGATGATTCTATCAGCACATCTTGGTACAGAATGAGGTCTTCCCACTAATAAAATTTGACATTGTGTAGAAATTTCTTTCTTTGATATGACTTCAGTCTTGGTGGTATAACTTGAATGGCTAAATAATTTGAAAAATCAGCATACCATGGAAAAGGATCAGATCTTGAGATAAATAGAATTTGCTCATCTGGAAAGAGCTCATTGATGCGGGTTTTTTGAATGTCTCTGTCACACCCCAAATTCCTTAACCATAGCTTAGTCAAGTAATTAGGATGTGACGTGGGTTAAGAAAGAAATTCTGATAATCGATAAAAACAATTTTGACGAATATTACATATCAATAACAATTATATATGACAACAACTTTCATCATGAAGGAGTGAAATATTTATGGTCCAAAGAAGTAGGATAAAACCTAACAAAGGATGATTCTAGGTCCTCAAACCAAAATAAAGAATCGAATGATGAAGAACAATGGCTGAGGACGAATATTCACAATAGGATAACCATTTTGAGAATATACGCATTCAAGCATGCTTTGACAACAATAAGGACTTATCAAAGTTTCAAAGCATGATTTGACAATAATTCAAAGGCATTATATTGGGTCCAACAAATCAATTTCGGACATTCAAGTAAATCCTTGTTCATACAGGCATTTCAATAAATCCATGTTTTCAGAAGCAAGTCGATATCCTAACAACAATGTCGATATCATACCAACAAAATAAAGATTTTCATCAAGATTATGATCAATTCAGCGTAACAAAATACCAAAGTAGGTAAAGGCCAAAGCTCGGCAACGAGAAGTGTGGCTGAGAATTATGTATGATGACATAAAACTCTGGGCAATAAAACATGACAACATCAAACGAATAACATCAACAATTGAACAATATTATCACGAGTCAAAACATCTAGAGAAGCTCCTTTGCACAGCATTCGATTCCAGCATCATCTCGAGCTAATCCTGCACGTTTAGAAATACATGCAGGGCGTGAGTACAAAAATGCACTCAATGGGTATATGCCGAAAACATTAAAACATTGCTCTTAGAGCTATTGGATTGACTTGCCATAACATTGCAACACACATGATTTTTAGTGAAATAACATGTGCATGATTTTCAAATAAACACTTACTTGCTTTCATACTCATAATATCATAACAAATGCATATGCATGTCTCATGTCTGCAGAAAACTTCTTTCTCTTCCCATATCCACATATTCTTTCTGCGTGTTGAGAGGTAAGCCTCCTTCTCAAACAGCTTGACCCAAAGGTCACTATGTGTACACAATATTCTTTCTTTCTTTATTTTCTTTCTTTCTTTCTCTTTCTTTGTTTCTTTCTCTTTCTTCCGTGGATAGGTAAATGCATCATGCTCATGCTCAAAATTAGGCAAGTCAGTCAACTTTTCAAATAAATGCATATCATATCATTTTGAAAATATTTAAAAGCATATCATATCATTTTTAGAAAAGATTTTTACCCACCTGGCGACAGTCACTCGAATGGACTGTACTTTCTGTCCTTCACTTCTTTCTTCTTTCCACTTGGTCTTTCAATCAATATAGAACATCATATAAGCCTATCAAAAACCAAACAAGAAGATAACTCTTTATCTAAGTCGTTAACACGACTATAACTTCTTGATGCACAAGACTCTATGATCTATAAACACTTGGGTCATTGCATCCTCTAACATCTTAAACATATAATGACTCTTAACTAAGCCTCATATGGCTAAACAAGCATAGAAAACCCAACAACATGCGTAAACCATCTAATCTTAACCAAAAACCAACAATACCTTACAAACATAGCTTATGACCAACGTGAAAAATAACGTGAGACGTCATCTATCTTAAAAGAACCTCTATATTTGCTCAACTATCATCAAAGATCATCAATTAATCATCAAAACACAAAGATCAAAGCTTTACCATTGAAAACCTATTTTTGACGTCAAACTAAAATTTTTCAACTTTTGAATACGTAGGTCGAAAAATCCGAATAAATCATTTTAAGATTTATTCATATCATAGAATCAAAATATGAAATCAAAATGATCAAATAAAATCAAAAATCCAACATTAGGTAGAGCTCAGTGTTCGGCCAAAAAGGGGTTTCAACATAGGTTCGATTTCAAACGTTTTTCTTGCTTAAAACATGTTTATATCTATTCAACAACACATATATGAAGGAATATCAAGCATATCAACATCATAAATTAAAGATTAAGGCCTCCATAATTTTCGAAATTCACCAAAATTCAAAGAATGAACATATGCTCAAAAATTCAACGTTAAACAACTCATGCACGATTTATCTAACACCATATCAAGAGATAATCGAACAACAACATATTCCTTCATATTTTTAAAAAATGACCGAAAATATAACATGGTCAAATGTTCATGTTTTTCAATTTTCAAACCGTAGATGTATTCTAAAGATGAAGATATATCTGAATACGAAGACGGATCGTGATTTCAACGGTTGGATCTTGCGAAAATTAAGCTTGGAATTATTGAAATTTAGTGTGTGTAAGTGTGTGTTGGACGAAAATTTTGGGGAAAAATAATGAAGATGATGAATAGTACTATATATATATCCACAAATTTCTATTTTATTTTACATTTTCTTTATAAGTGATTATTCACCATTTTCTAGATCATTCTTTTTCTATTTTCCATTTTCTTTAATGGTGATGAATAATCATTTTCTAGAAAATACACACCTTTTCTAGAAATTAAATACTAATGTTATAAATAAATGCTATTAATCCATACCGTTTTGATTTCAAAACTCAATTTCTGATAAAACGTTCTCTACTTGAAATTCTACTTTGAAAACTCAACAATGGATTATAAACATCAAAATTTGATTATTAAAAACATTTTTGGCCTCAAAAACCATTTTAGGTATTCTGCCCTTGATTCGGGTTTATGCGACAAACACATATAATAAAGAGCAAAAATTTTGAAATTCTAAGCCTTTGAGATCAAGACTTCTATGAACACATATCTATCATTTCAAGACTTTTAAAATCTAAATCTTCTTATTTTCAAAAGACCTAAGAATCTTATCTCAGGTTCTATCTCGGATTCTATCTCGAATATATCTCAGATTCTATCTTCTCGACTCGAAGCTTAACTTAAAAGCTTCTAGCTTAACCAACTATTTCTTAAGGATGCAATGCCCTTCTTATGAGCTTTTAGCTAGGAACTAATCTCTGCTACAGGAATGGGGGTTAACATTCCCACCCCTTAAAAAAATTTCGTCCCTAAATTTAGTACCTATGCAAAAACTCAGGGTACTTCTTTCTCATCTGATCTTCTAGCTCCCATGTCGCTTTGGTGTGTCGTTTTCACCAAAAATAAATCTGACACTCGGTCCGTATGCCCAAACTGCACAGATAACAGTAAGCAAAATCTGACACTCGGTCAGTATGCCCAAACTGCATAGATAGCAGTAAGCAAAATCGTCTCCCAAAGGATTGGCGAGAATTTCTCTAATTTTCCACCTGTAAAATAAGTTTGGCAAGAGACTAAACTATAAAATCGAAAATAACAAAACAAAAGGTATCCAGATGTTTGATTTTAACAAATATGATGAAGGTATTCCGGTTCCAATTAATTCCATTCCAGCTTAGACAAATTCGATCCTCGATGCAAGTATAACTTTAATTCATGCAAACAAACCAGTTATGATCACTGAAGATGCTTCTGACGTAATCTTATCTCTCCTTAATATATCGATAATTAGGAAGACGCTTCACTAACTACTTCTCTAATCGATTGCCAACCGTAAGAGACACTCTATAGATTTAATGAGCCGACAACTTTAAGAATTAGAGAAACCCGATTCAAAATCGATAAACTCTGACGCAGGATTATCGAATTAAGACTGTTAAACTCTTGACTCTGATGAATCACTTTACCACTAATCAAATCTAAACCACAATTACGAATGACCGATTCAATTGACTACTAATTAATTTCGAACTACTAAATATTCGCGACTATCTAGCAGAGATGAAACAATTAACGATAATAAACACAGAGAATAACAGATGCTTGTATAAAATTAAAGGATAAAACCGATTAGATCTCACAGAACGTGTCGTGCTAGAGTTTCCTTAATCTTCACGGAATGAAAGAGATTAGCTAGAACTCATGAATAAATTCAAGCTAATAATAATATTAATAATAAGGCACGAACAAGAAGAAGAACAATAAGGATGAAAATCAACTTTTAATTGCAAAATCAAACTGAATTCTATATAATTCTCACTTGAATGAGAATCATAATATATGGGATAAAAGCTATCCATATGAAAATCTCTCAAAACAAATCTGATCCTATAAAATCTAATCTAATCCCCTATTAAAAGGGAAAACATATTCTAATATAATAAGGACACTATTAGATAATTCAAAATAATAACTAAAGAAGCCCAAATCAATAATTGAGGCCTATTACATAATTAAACTTCGTTTGATATCAGAAAGTGTAATAGCCCATTAGTCTTAATGATGGATTAGTAGGGACTATTATTTGGAATGAGATTAAGGACATGGAAATAGAAATAGAATATCGAACTATGAGACGTATATCAAGAACACTTCTAAAACTTCATGACATTAAGATAAGACACAGATAATTTACATATGGAACTAGACCAACAGATCCTTATAAAAAGGGTACAACTGATCTGAAGGTTATATGTTTCAATACTCAAAATATAGCTTAGTGTTCTTAGCAGCGAAAAAGCATGTGAAGTACACATATGACGATGTGCACTCAAGGTTCTACTAATCAATGACAAAAGATTCCGACTGCTCAACACTTCACCATCCCATCATCTGCTCAACCTGCATATTTAAAAACAAACATGAAGGGCTAAGTACAAGAATGCACTTAGTGGACTTATGCAAAAAACATTTTCATTGAATTACACTGCCCCTCAGTAATACACGAGGTTTTAGTTGAAATGCTCGTGCTTACTAAAACATTTTCTTTCGTTTTCATTAACTTGTCTGGCCAGACATATTTTCTTGTATGTATGATCCGTATCCTTTCTCATATCTCATAACATCATCTTGCACCGTAGAAGGAGGCCTCCTTCCACGGACGCTGTGACCGGTCGAGAATTATCCTTTCAGCACACAATCACCTCTAGTGTACACGTTAATCCTAGCCAGGAATTATCCCTCCGGCATAGGATCCGATATCGATTTTCTCATAAGTTGGGAGCGACCCAACAACTCATTTACTTTCATAGTTGGTGACCAACAACTTGATAGGATCCATACATAAAACATAAACATTTTGTGCAGGTAATTAAATAACATCTCATCATCATTTCTCAACTGAAAGCATTGTAAATAAATACTTTTCATTTCGAAGAAAGCATAATAAATAAAGCAATTGTCATTTTTGAAGAGAAAAGCCCACCTCGTATATATATATGCTTCTCAACGATTATCTTATTACCTCAACGCTCACGTCCGCGTCCCACCTTAACATAAGAAACAACTTTAGTACGTCGGTCACGTTTTTCAAGAACGTTAAAGTCTAACAAGATTCAGTAATCATTCTAACCGATTTAATACGTCTTTTTATCGAAAGTCCTAACTTATAACTTCTCATACTTCAATTGAGACGAGACATCGTCTACAACTTCTTACGAATCAATTAGGTCAAACGTTGAACTCGTATTGACATTTCTAGGTAGAATGATTTCAATTATGAAATCGATTCTTATAAAAGAGATATTCTTATATCTCTACTACGTCTTACACGTCTTAGTGTATTTTACCAACGAAAACCATATTTTGACCAGACGTACAACATCATGTTGGTCACGTACTAACATATTCCATACGTCTACACTCTAGTTAAGTCCTTAGACTTCCAAAATCATATATTTTGTGACGTTTACACATATAACTATGATTTAACATATATGATTGATTTTTAATCGATTTCTAATCATATTATCATAAATCTCGATTTTTCACGTTAATCAACAATCATGCTCAATAATCCACATAAGTAAGATCTATTTCACACATAACACTTTGTTTTTCAACCTTATGTCACTCAATAAAATATTTTGACGTAAACATAGTATATCTTATTTTCAAAAAAATCACATAAATTCATGGTATGTCTAGAACATATTTTTGGAACCAATTATGTGATTATACTTGATAAAATAAATGTAAAACTTTAAGACTCATAAACTATAGTTTTCGGCACTTTTGGTTTTATTAACCAAACTTATGCATAAGTTCTCACAAATTCACATAACACACTATATTATCATAGGATCAATAATATGTAATAATATTAGTCATAGGAAATTTGTACATCATAAATTCTATATTTTATTATTTTCGAGAGTTTTGAAACAATAAATAAACATTTTTCAAAAATTCCAATTAATTCACACAACACATAATCATCATCATGTATCATTACTATAACATAATTTCATCATACACAAATCATACACTAACATACCCTACGGAGATTTTCGGGTAATTTCGGATTTATGGGTAATTTGGGACTTCGGGACTTTCGGGACATTTTGAAATTTAAATTCGGACCAGGGATCGGGACGGGACTAAAATTGAACATTTTCGGACCGAGTCCCAAGTCCCGATCGGACCGAACCGGACACAAAATACAAAAAATACGGTGCCGGTCCCGTCCCGACTTACCCTAGGTCCATATTTTGAAAATACGGTACAAAATATTTTCTAAAATTCCAATAAATTCATATAACCTATTATTATGAATCTACATCATTAATATGCTATAATATCATTTAAACATGAATCATACATCAACCTATAGTCATCTTATAATTTTCGAAATTTTAAGAACATATACTAATGTTTTTCCCAAAATTCCACATAAAATCATACAAGCTTAAACATTATCAACTATGATTAATCCATGCTCAAAACAATAATTAAAAATAATTTCCATCAACATATGGTCATCCTAAGTTTTCGGTCCTATCATGCAATTTTTAAACATGCTCAACTTTATACTAATTTCATAACATATGCTTAGGAACATCATATAAACATAATTGCTAAACAATTTTAGCATATGAACAATATTTATTAAATTCTCATCATAAATAATATAAGCTCATAACATAAGATCTTATGGATGAAAATCGAAAATTCTAACATGTATACGAAGCTTATACAATTTCTAACCTTTTAATCGGAGCTGATTTCCAACGGCAACGTTTTTCTACTTAAGATTTGGGAAGAAAATGATGAACTCTCTCTCTCAATTTTTCTCTCAACTTTTCGGTATTAAGTGAAGCAAAGGGGATAAATTTTTGATCTCATGCTATATTTATAGACTTGTCCACTTGTTAGTGAAAATATCTAATTAAATCACATAATTACACTTCCATTTCTTTTCAAATATTTCGACCACCTCCTTAGGGAAGGAGACAAAAAAATTTCTTATCCTATTACACTTATTATGTAACCTTATCACCTAATTAATGTACATCACCTTTATCATCAAACACAAAATCAAGAAAAATCCATTTATTTCCTATTCTTATGTGATCGGCCACCTTGATTTAATAAGGATGATTTTTATTTTTTATACTATCATATACTTTATTATTACTTTAGGATAATATCATATTTGAAAAGTCAAAATTTTACACTATGATTTTTATTCCTTTTCACATTTGTTCACACTTGTTCACACTTTATTTTTCAAAATTTTCGGCCACTTCATTATAAGTGTGACAAATGTTATTTCCTTATACTATGATACCATAAATAATATGTCATTATCATAGCACAACACATCACTATCCTAAGGTTGGAAATTTTCTTTTCTTTCTTCATTTTTTCAAAGTTTTCGGCCACTATAAGACAAGGGCCTTTACTTACTTGTTAAACTTGATAACATACTCTATCTTTTCCCTTAATAATATCCTATCATCATAATTATAACATATAATTATTAAGAGCATGATATCTTTCTCCATTTCACACTAATTGTTGAAATTTTCGACCCTTTCATCATGGCATCTCACTTTTTAATTCATGATATATACCTAGGCTTATCTCTTAAAATATCTCATTAGCCTAATTATTACATAGCATCATCAATTGGATAAGAATTAAATTCAATTCACACTAAGAAAATCCCAATTTTCGAAACATGTATAGCAACAATGCTATACATTTTATTTTCTTGCTACATATAGCTAATATATAGCTATGTGATATATTATAAGTCTTAGATGATGAATTAAATCATAGAAAAATATTTAGAACAATTCTATGTCACAAACCTAATTTTCGAAACCCTAATTTTCGAAAATTAGTTCACTTTATTCAATCTTTATTCCTTAATTTTCTAGCATTATTTTAATGATAAATAATGCTATTATTACATAAAATAATCATAGGAATTTAAATATTATAATTCCTTGATCGTTAGACTTAGTTTTCAAATCGTCTCAAAACGTCGACGTTCTAATCGTCTCAACATATTGCTATTAGAATTATCTCTAAAATGTTCATAATAAAGTTGTAATCACTTTATTCATTCCTATAATAATAAGGAATTTAAATTCTAAGCTTTGTCACTTAGAAAATATCGTAAGACTAACTATCGAAATTTAATCAACGTTAGAATAATACTTTTGAAGGAATAATACAAACTATATTCCTTAATTCACTATTCATTAGTGGATATGATATAACAATCCTCCTATTATGCATAGTCGAAATCAAATTTCGATAGATCACTATTTCAATTATCGAGACTAAACCTTAATTTACGATTTATATTATCGTAATTAAGCGTTAAAACTTCAGGATATTACACAAAGCCTTCAAAAATCCATTTAATCCACGTCATTATCGTCCAGTCCCAGCCAAACAGTGCAGTATGGGCACAATTGCACGACTTTCAGACAGCAGCTTTACTTTAGTTCTTTCATGCTTCAAAACTTCATCCAAAATAATGCCAAGAACTTCAATTTGCTTATCATCCCTACAAAATACCATAAAAACATAAATCATTAATAAGTGCACCATGAAACCTCTATTTTGATCCAAAATACGCCACTAAACATCCAAAATATGCCCAATCAAATCCCCCACACTTAGACAATGCTCGTCCTCGAGCATAGAGAAAGGGAAACAAAACAATAAACTAGAAAGGGAAAGACTCAAAACAGCAAAACATAAATTGGCAATGACTTAACGAACAAAGATCATAGTCGGGATTAGAATACAATCCTCCGTAATCTTCCAACCCTTCTTTCGATTCAAAACTATGCAAACACCTTTCATTCAAGTCAAAATCATGCAAGATCAATCCAAACCTCACCAAGTTCACTCCAAGACTCTCAAAGAAAGAAAATAGGCAGAATTCACTCATTAAATCATAACTTGATGCTTTCAATCACAAGTTTGCCCATATGTCACTGTATCCACTACAAATGAACTCATGCACAATGACTAGGTCTTTCGACGGGTTGTAATGGGGCTTGGGTGCATAGGTAGGATAAATAAAAGGATAAAAATAAGCTTATAAGAAAAATATACAAGTATGTACTCCTCAATTCTTTATTTTGTAAAATAGATCCCAACACATCATCCATCAGATCTATCAGTCTATGCTCTTCATAAAATATAATAACATGTAGACTAACTCCATTAACGGCAACTGTTTCATTCCTCTTTCTAATTTTTTTTTGCGAATCGATGCAGTATGGGCATACTGTAAGATTTTTATTTTTTTTCTTTTGAAACGAACTTCAACTATATTCTCCAACTATTTCTTTTTAGCCACTCTCCAATATTTTCAAACCAATTCAATCACCAAATATGCAATCACTGCTCATATCAAATTTGCACAAACTTATATATTTTTGGTGGGTCTAAAGAAGGCTAAGATAGGCTAATGCTCATATTTAGTAGCTTTTAATGATCAAGAAAAGGATTAAGGCACAAAAAGGCTAACTAGTGAAAAACGGAGGGTAGGAAGTATATAATCAGGCCAAATATATAGGGATAATGATCAAAAACTGCATAAATCACTTTAATGCTAGAATTTCATATGCAGTTTCAACTATGGCAACAAGGCAAACTAGACATCAAGCAATCAAGTCAGACACAACACTCTTCATTGAAACATGGAGCACTTTAATGTTTTTTTGCTCATAGGCTCAATTCTCACAATATAAGTAAGCTCATTTAGAATTTTTAATCAATCTTGCACTTATTCATCGTCCATGAATACATACAAGTGTTTTTGCATAATTCATCATCAAAAGAAAACATCCAAATAGTCCAAGGCAATATCCTAATCTCTCATATTCAAATTATCCATCTTGAAGTTGCCAATAATTCAAAACAAAACAAGATCAAAAACTTTTTTTTTCTTTTTGCTTTTAAGAACAAAAAAACTACAGACAGAAAACAACCAATCCCCTCCCCCCCCAACACTTAGACAACACAATGTCCTCATTGTATGAAAGAGAGACCAACAGATAAAAAACATAAAAGAACAACAAAACATAAAAGAGAATAAGAATAGAAACTTTCCTGAACAAATCGAGTAGGGTCGAGGTAGACAACGGGAGATGAATGCCGGTTGTGAGGGGCCTCGGTGCGTGGCTATTGTGGTAGTTCACTTGGGTGGAATGGCGGGCTGCTGGAGTATTTATGCCATGTAGAGCAGAGCTTCCAAACATATAGAAAAAGGAATAAAAAAAAACTAAAAAGAAGGAAAAAGAAACAAAAAAAGAAAATCTTGGGTTTCCTCCCAAGTAGCGCCCTTGTTTAAGGTCCAAGGCTGGACACCATGGTAGTACGATCATGAGTTGACGACGAAGTAGCCAAGTTCATCTCTTGAAACTCGGCTATCTTTATTTCTTTAATTGTAAACTGTTGTCCATCTGGAGGATCGTGCGGTATGGGCGTACCACCAGGCTCATTCTGCAGTTTGCTTAAATGTTCAACAACATTGAGGTCCTTGTTGACAACAAGAGGCAGCGTGTCATCCTCTTCTAAAATTTCATACTTCAAACACTGTGAGAGATTATTTAATTCCAGCTTTGGGTCTTCCACAAAAGATGACATAATTTGCTCCGTCTCGATCAGTATGGGCATACTGCTCGAAAGATGTTGATCACTTCCTAATGATGCATTCTTATCTATCATATGGCTAAAAAGACCATGCTCGAACTTATCTTCCCGACAACTATTCTCAATAAAATCTTCAGCCCAAGGATTAACAATATATCATGAATATAGATTCAGGATCCTCAACATGCTTCATAGATTCAAAAATATTAAATGTGACAATTTCTCCATCAAATTTCAAGCTAAGCATGCCTTTATCAACATTAATTATTGTCTTTGCTGTTTTCATGAATGGTCTTCCTAATAAAATCAAAAACTTATGAGCATAAGAAAAATTATCCATGTCAATAATATAGAAATCAACGGGAAAGATAAAATCATTTACTTTAACAAGAGCATCCTCAACTATACCTAAAGGATATGCATTGGACCTATCAGCTAACTGAATGATTATGCGAGTTTCTTTCAATGGTCCTAAATGCAACTCCTTATAAACAGAATATGACATGACATTTATGATGCTCCTAAATTTAGCATGGCTCTCTCAACTTGCTTATTACCAATAATGCAGTGGATAGTAAACATACCAGGATCCCGATATTTTTATGGTAATTTCTTTCGAATAATAGCAGAGACATTCTCCCCTACTTAGATCCTTGCATCTTTCCCATGTCTCATCTTTTTAGCACATAATTCTTTCAAAATTTTACATACATGGGAACTTGTTTGATAGCATCGATCAATGGTATGTTGATTTCTACCTTCTTGAATACCTCTAGGATCTCTTTTTCATCATCTTCTTTCTTGTTGCGAATCAACCTAGAAGGAAAATTGTCACGGCCCGGTTCGACTAAATCTGCAGAACCGCCTTATCGGACCGTGACTCGGGTTTGGGTTAGGTAAATATAAAAAATAAGGTTTTCAACTTGCTTCATCTTGCGAAGAACATAGGCGTTGCCAAGCATGATCGAGATTAAGGGTGGAGCAAAATAACTTATATACAAAGGTTTAGAATGAAGGCTCTGGCAAACAACAACTTTTACAACATCTCTAATAGAATATTTAAAAGCTTAACATAGCAACATAATTTAAAAGAGTCTCAAGAGTTCGGCAGCGGAATAAACGTGTGAGACATGCATGTGAAGATGCATTCTCAAGGCGAACCAACAAAATGTCCATACGACTTTGACAAAAGATTCCGCTCAACTCCCGCTCTGTTCCATCATCAGATCAACCTGCACATTTAAAAACAAACATGCAGGACTGAGTACAAAGTACCCAATGGACAGATGCCGAAAAAAATTTCATTTCCTTTACAAAATATTGTACTGCCCACATCACAGTAAGACACAAAGGTTTTATTTGAAAAGACTTTGTTCTTACTAAAACATTTTCATCATTTCATCAAGATCGACTGGCCAGTCATTTTCTTACAACGTATATTACAAGTCGGCTATAGAACGCGTCGGGAGGGAGGCCTCCCTTCACCCGGATGCACGACTGATCGCAACCGGCGATTCAGAGGCTAAAGTGTACACAATCCTAACTAGTCTCTCACTAGTAGGATCTGAATTCGTAATCTCCTGTTGGCCCGGCCAACCCGAATGGATATATACAAAACATAAAACCATTTTGACAGAGAATATCATAGTTCATCATTTGCAGTATAAGAAAAGCAGTAAAGTAATAACAGTAAACTTTTCCATAAAACCTCGTTTTCCAAGAAAGCTCGTATTTTGAAAAATGTGCCCACCTCAAGAACTTAATGTTCTTATGTCACTAGCGATCACTTATTGTCTCCTTTCACCTTCAAGCCAAATCTTATCAACGTAAGAAACGAGATTTAGCACATCACTATGCTTTTCCAAAAATCATTGATCCGAACAACGGGTTTACTAACATCATCTCTACTAACATCAAAGAATCCTTTTATCACACTTAACAACCATATTCGTCACGTCTCGAAGAGATATATTACTTCATCCTTTCATTCTTTACTTTAGTCCACATCTTTTCGTGTAGATCACGACTCTTAATTTCATAACTAACATCATCGCGCACTAACGTTTTTTTTCTTAATATGAATTTCAACAACTCTTAGCTTTTTTAGCAATATTTTCACGCTTCATTTCCATCTTATACGTCTTATTCACTTTATTAAAGATACTCAAATTCAACTAGGGAAATAACATAATTCTTCTCACGTACAACATATTTCATGCTTTCATACTTCAATCGAGTTATTTCCAACTTCAACTTAACATTTTTCTCATAAATCACCTTAGAACATATAAACCCATAAATCTTGCATAATAATCTCGAATTTCCATTTATTATTAACATATTTCCACTAAGTCTCATAAATCCATTTTATCATCAATCATGACAAATTTCCCATGAGACTTTTAATCATAGTACATTATTTCAAGGTCTTACGTCATTTATCAAATATTTCAACGTAAACATATTATACTTCATCTTAAAAATCCCATAAATTCATAACATACTTTAAACATATTTTTGGGTCCAAATATGTGATCACATGTCATTAAATATATTTTGAACATTTTCTTTTTTTTTTATTCATATTTTCGGTCCCTTTCATATTTTTACCAAATTTATCCAATAAATTCTTATAACTTCACATATCATACTATATTATCATAGGATCCATACTATCACATATCATGAGACATAGAAAAATTTAATATCATAACTCTTCATATCATACTTTCGAAAATTTAAATAATTACACAAATATTTTCAAAAATTCTAATTAATTCATATAACACATTATTATCATCATATATCCATAATATGCCATAATATTCATCATACACAACTTGTACATCAATATTTCATGCTTGGTCTTTTTCGAAATCATCATGTCATATTATTCCATATTTTTCCAAAAATTATGATTTAATTCATACATACTTAAATAATATTAACTATCATTATTTCATGCTCAAAACTACAATTAAAATTCATTTTCATCGACATATAAATTTCACATATTTTTGGTCATGGCATAAAATTTTATAACATGCTTAACTTTGTACTAAAACCATAATTCATGCTCATAAACATCATATAAACATATTTAATTAATAACTTAAACATATAGCATATATTTCTCATATGTCACATAATTTTCGAAAGCATGTAACATAACATGTCATATATGAATTTCTAATATTTTTGCATGTATAATAAGGTTTGTATGATTTCTAACCTTCTAGTCGGTTTTGAACGATGTCGGCAACGATTTTCTACCTAAGGTGTGAAAAGAACTTTGGAGAAAGCTTTTTATCTTTTTCCCTCTATTTTTCTTCTTATTTTCTGTCATGTTGATATGAGAGGGGTGGGCTCCTATTTATAGAATTTATAAAGTGCATTAATCATGACTTTATAAAATATCTTAGCATAAAAATAAAAAATACAACTCAGACCTTATCACCTAGAATTTTCGGCCACCCCTACTTGCATATGAGATAATTATTTTATCTTATCCTATAGTTTATTTAATTAATATTCAACCTTATCAAGATTAGATGTCATTTTCAAAGAGTTCCAAAATTATTTCTAACCTAATTTATTCAATGTTTTCGGCTATATACCTCCAAAATAATACTTCCACTTGTAATTTTAATCATTCTCCTTATCTTATCACCAAAAATATATTTGCATCATAATCAAATAATTTAATGTCACAAAGATATGAAAAATATCCTTCTTTTCACACTATACTCTAAATTTTCGGTACTTATGTATAAAACTAAGTACAAATTTTATTTTCTTCCAATTAATATCTATGTGACATAATATAGATCATAGATGATAGAATAAATCATAGGAAAAATAATTAAGAACAATCCTATGGTTAAACATGAAATTTTCGAACAACAATAGGAAAATAAGCATAAATTATCAAATCTTCATTCTTTTAATAACTAATGTTATTTTGATGAAGTATTACATAAAAATAATTCTCTTGTATCATAAAATAAATTCCTTGAATAATTCTAGCATAATTCCTATGATTTTCGAATATTAGGGTTTTGTAATTAACAAATTATTTTTCACCAACTCTTGCTTTTATTCATGAATTTCGAAATTCTCATAGTACTTAGGAGATAAGATTGATCTTGAATTCATGATATTTATCAAGTATTAAAGCTTGTGCAATTAAATAATTATTTGCTAAAATATCACACATAAAATCATGAGCTTTTTCGAAAATCACATAATTCTAGTGGCAAATTTTATCTCCTATGATATTTATCACATTACTACACATTTCTATGAGATAAACATTATCTTCTTGATTAGTCACAACCTTATCTTATCCTTTATAAAAATATCATAGCAAACTTTATCAAAAAATGTCATTTTCCAACCTTATCACCTATATGTCATTTTCGAACCATGCTTACTTATACAAGATAATTATCTTGTCATATACAACAAAATAAGCATAACAACTCATCACATAAAATAAAGTGATCTTATATTTGATCACAATTTAATCCTATGTTCCCATTGTTTTCGAAAATAATGAGTTAAATTAGATAAAACATTTATTTTTCTTCCTTAGCATAATAGTGTACCACATATACTTAAAAACATAATTATTTTTTATAAAATTTCATTTTATGCGAAAATTCAAGAGAAATTTTGATTTACTCAAAATCGGCAACTATCGACGTTCATTTTCATTCTCGTCTTCATTGTAAAACTCCTTCTCATTTTCGAAAATTAATACTCAAAAATTCGGGGTATTACATTCTACCCCCCTTAAAGAAATTTCATCCTCGAAATTTACGTATCCTCATGGAGTTCTCGATTCTTTCTCCATATTGTGATCGCTCACTTTTCTCACACGAAAAAAAAAAGTATAAGGTAAGTCAAGTATCGTATCCACATGGATTGCAATCCGAAAACACAGAAGCTAATTCAACGAAACTTCATCATTATCCAAGAACAGATTTGGTTTGTATAGGTTTATGGCTTCAGATAATTAAATCCAAAGCAAAGGTAACAACTTGAAAATAAACTAAAGCAGTAAAGACTCAAAGAGATAACTATAGAGAAAGACTAACCACAGGGATGCATTAATCCTATCCACTACGATGTTTATCCTGCTTATTATTAACCGTTTTAATCAAGACAAGATGGAAGATCACATATGTAGCCAACAACTTGATTCGACAATTGTGATAGATTGATTACTAATTTTTCCTATTATCATTACGTCTAGAGGAAAATAAGCAACTCAAAAGGATCACAAAGAATATGCTTCCTACGAATGTTCCTATCACGACTACGACTCGCGCTTATCCGTATCATGCATTCAAGATCGATTGACAATTAAAGCGATACGTAATTAATCGGAACTATGATATGCATCAAGATTGATCGTAAATCAACACATATAATTAAGCACCAAGAATCATGAATCAATGCGGAAGGTAAATAACAATAGCGGGAATCACAACATATAGGATAGAATCATGCAAACCCTAGGATTAGAACAGAAATTTAGCTAGACATAAATAACGAAATAAAATACGAAATAATCATAAAAATACGAATTAAATAGATAAAACCCGTAGGGTGACGTCTGAAGAACAATGGTTGGGTTCTTATCCAAACCCAACGGAAAACGGAAAAACGATGGAATTCCTTCGGACGATATCGTTCCAAAGGTTAACAATGCGAAGAACTAAAGCTAGAACGATGGAAAACTATTGCTAGAATTAATCTAAATCAAAACTAATGTGAAAATAAATAGAAAATAGAGAAAAACTAATTTTCACGTCAGCCGCCAAGCCTCGCGGTCGCGAGCTCGATCGTGAGGGATCCTCCTCGTCTCGGCCATCCTCCATTCTCTTGGCTGGGTGCGCGCACCTACTTGCCTCGTGGCCACACCTCGCGGTCACCAGGTGTGGTCGCGTCGCATGGAAAATCATCGCGGGCACGTCTCGCGGTCATTGGGACTCCTCGCGTGCCATGGACTTTCCTCGCGGCCGACCTAGCGGTCGCTAGGCCGGTCGCGAGCCTTCGGCTGTGCGCATATGCGCATTCGCGCTCGTGCTCGTTCCTCGTGGTCTGGCTAGCGGCTGCGAAGGTGGTCGCTAGGCCCTCATTTTTGCCCTCGTCTGCTCGTTCTTTGTTCCATGCTTCGGTTTTCAACTTATAAGCCTACAAAACACCAAAACGGAACCCAAGAGCAGTATCTTCCAAAAATATGTAAAAGCATTGAGATCCAAGACATAAACACACTTTATCGATCTAAAATCATCTTTAGAAATCAACAATAAACGTGTAAAATGCGCGTTTATCAACCCCCCAAACTTAAATCATTGTTTGTCCTCAAACAAAAACAAGACCAAAAAAAGAGAGACACAAACAGGATCAACGGCGGCCAAGAAAGGTGATTAACCAATAAAGCCTCGTAAATATCTCAAAGCTCAAAACATTAGTGCACACGACGACATTAGTCAAATCGACAATGTATAACCATTGAAAGCAAAAATCTTATTCAATTCAACCCTCACAATGGCATGTGCGTAATATATAGAGTACACTCAACTCATAAAGAAATAAGGGACGTGTATGCACTCAAAAATCAATGCAATGCAAAAATCTCACCATCGGCTTGCCATTTCTCTAATATCTCCACCACGTCAAATGCATTCAAATTATGATCAAAAGGACTTTTCATAGGTTGTATTGTAGGCACATTGGTTAAGGTAGGATAATATATGGCTAAGTGACTCAAATATATTCCAAGTACTTCCATCTCTATAACCAGCTCATATGGACTTTGTCCATTTCCTTTTCCTTTCCAACATGCTATTTCGACATTTATTCACTCAAGGTACCATATACTATGATAATTGACTTCCTTTATGCTCATACTATTCATAAAATTTTTCTTTTCTTGGCTTTGTAATAGAGCTTATAGGGTCTATTCTTTTCACACGGTACCATACTTTATCTTTTATCCCCACTTTGCATATCAAACAAATTTTTCTCCCATTTGATTCCCATATCCATCCTCACCTCCTATCATCCGGTTAACAAAAGAATAAGGTCTAATAAAGGCTCAAAGAAGGCGACAAATGGTATATATCATTGAAATTAGTGTTTGGATAAATATGTGGTTTAACAAAGATGGCCTTTTATCCTTTCCATATTCAAAACACATATTGCACCTCGACATAGAAAAACGGCAAGTTCTAGAAGATAATTGCATGCGATATCACACAAATAAAAGCGTAATAAGATGTGTATATGATTGAAACTCAAGTCTCACGGTTTTAGCAAATGGTTAAAACAACAAGCTAAGCAATCTCAAGTTATCCATGCGTCATTTTCTAACATATCATGTGCACTATCACATATTTAACAGAAAATTTCTATCATCATTGGCTACATGGATTAACACATTTCACTTCAACTCGTTGATCGACCGACATAACAAAAACACAAAAGACACGACAAAAGCCCCAACATATAATAACTTAACAAAACAAAGCAAAAACATAAACAAGGACTCTCAACCAACCAAACTCGTCCACTCCCCCCAAACTTATTGTAAACAGTGTGAAATGGAGGCAATAAGGTTTGCAGAAGAGAGTGATTGGGAGAGACCTTACCTCATGTGCCACTCTACTCTGGCGGCGGGTAGAAACCTCTCCATTGGTTCCATTGCTGCATCATCTGCATCATCTGACGTTGCTGCTCTTGATGCGCTTGCTGCTGGGCCAGGAGGGTCTGCTGCTGTGTCATCATGGAGGTCATATTCTCGTCCATGCGGTCTAGACGACCGTCTATGCGATCTAGTCGCTCATAAATCCTGGAATATCCCCGAGCATGCCTTGGTGGCACCGCGCCACCGACCTCGGGTGCCTCCTGCTGCTCGTCCTCCTCTCCCGGCTGCTCTTCCTCGACCTCGCCTTGCGCATTTAAGCGTTGAGTCCATGCATAGTGCTGGTCGGAGCTCAGGCTCCAATTATGCTCCGGCGCCAACTATGCTTATGCTGGTGAGCTCGGGGTTGGGCAGGCGCACTATCGACTGGCCATGCTTGTCATATTGCATCCAGAGGTAGCGGTCTCGGTGCCTCTTCAAGAACATCTGGATATATAGATATTTCTTGTCCAGGAAAATATCTTGAGAGATGGGCTCCTCTCGAATCGTGATACCGAAAAAATCAGCAATAGGGGTAACAAATCCCCCTATGCATATTCGAGCATTCCCCGATACCTCGGCTTGCAGACGGAAGTCTTTGGGCTAGGAACATCCCGGCGTGCACTTTCTGTCTCATCGTCGCAGCAATCAGGAGACTCATGTCCTGAGATAGAACAGTGCCGGCATTCGAGCGGCCATGTATGGTGAACGTGAGTAGGCGGTGGAAGTAGCGGACTGCCGGATTCCGAATGGAGCTCGCCTTAGCCCTGGAGGCATCATAATATGGGCTCTGCTCCAAGGATGTGTTTGTGATCAATGGCCATAGATCCTGAGACGAATGTTCTAAGTCCCCGATGTATCTGCCCTCGAGATGGCCCTCAAGGATGGAGTTCAACTCGTCCACTGAGAGTTGTCTGGGCTCGTTATCGAGCTGGAACGTTATGTAATCCGGTGATTCATGCATCTTATGAACATATAAAGTCGACAGGAATTCCAGCGTGAGGGTCCGGTATGATAGATAATTAGTCGTTACAACCGAATCTGATTCGCCCTCTCCGTAAGCTATGAGGCGTCATTGGCTATCCCCATAGCTTTGGCGGTCTCAATGCACATAAACCGGGAATATCGGTGCTTTAGCTGCACCAGTTTCCTCCACCTTTCCAGTGATGAGGGAGTCGGCATCGCACCCCAACAGCGGTGGAGGGGTGGAACTCATCATGTGGCTCGTCCCGGATGAGGAAGCAACCTCCTTACTCTTTCGCTTATGGCCGGGTGGTGTGACATATTGTACATAAAGATAAAAGCAAAGTTAGTTCATGTACTTATTAAAGAGGCATATAAAAGCAAACAACAACCCATAGCAAAATATAGACCTCCCCCAAACTTGAATTGAGCAAAATACCGCCCCCTATACTAACATATGGTCAAACAAAGCGAAATAAGGGGGAGGAATTGCACACACGCACAAAAATACATAAAAAATGGCATTCTGGGCTGCCTCGCGGCCAACCTCGCGATCGCGAGGGAGGTCGCGAGGTACCACTCGGCGCTTGAGGTATCCGTACGCGAGAACGCCCGTGCTCGCAACCTTGGCCGCGAGCACGCTCACGGTCGCTAATTCAAAACTTGACCTTGGCGGCGGACGGACAAGACAAACACTGGCGCCCGGACATGCGTGGACCCTCGCGGCCGGGCTCGCGATCACGATCTCGATCGCGGCGTCGTACCGACAAAGACAAAATAGGGTTTTGAACATTTTTCATCCCAAATCAACAATGTAGGCAAAATTGACCAATAATAAGCATCAATACACATCTATAAACATCAATAGCCCTAACATTGTAACAATCATGCTCAAAACACCAAGTAATTTAGCAATATGAGCCCTAATTCCTCAAAAACTCAAAAACCCACCACAAGGAGATATAATGGACAAAAATCCTCCAAATCATGCTAAAAAGCGTAAATTCAAGAGGAATTAAGTAAATGTAGCGTACCTTGAGCGGATTAGTGGTGAAAATTGCAATCAAAATGAAGAACTTAGGTGTAAGGTGCTTGAGAGAGAGTATTTTGCTGCTGAAAATGTGTGTGCATGTAAAATGGGGGAAAAAGGGGTTAAAAAGGGTCAAACACGCGGGTCGCATCCGGGCGTGGGTCGGGGCAAGCCTCGCGGCCGGGCTCACGGTCACGAGCTCGGTCGCGAGGTGCGCCCGTGCGCTGAAAATTCATTTTCTCGGCATAATGGCTATTCGCGGCCACACCTCGCGGGCGCGAGGTTGGTCGCGAGGTGTGCTTTTTTTTCTTTATTCATAAAAAGAAAGCAATTATACCTCGGGACTCAAAAATGACGAAACACGACACGACAAAACAACGACAAACAAGAAAAACAAAACAAAAACAAAAAACGAGAAAACACGTTGGGTTACCTCCCAACTAGTGCTAGATTTTCCATCGCTAGCTCGACGGTACCTCTCATCAATCAGGCGATTTGACAACTGACAGCTTTCCAAACTTCGATTTGCCCTTGTACTTAGCATTTACAACAGCCCACCAATTGGCAAAAGAATGGCTTCCACTGAGCTTGAACGAATCACTCGGATTTTTATATCGAGTCCACTTCTTCCTGCAAGCATGCTCGTCGATGGTCTATTGAAATTTAAGCTCAAGAATGGGTCGGTGTGGTAGTGGTGATCAAATAGCACTCTTCATATCTTTGAGTCTTCTCTCGTGATGGCATCATAAATCGAGATCGTTAACTCATCTTTGTTCACATGGAAGGTGAGATCACCCTCCTGCACGTCGATCAGAGCCCTGCCTGTGGCTAAGAACGGTCTCCCTAGAATGAGAGGCGTGTTCCTATCCTTTGGCATATCGAGGACTACGAAGTCCACTAAGAAGATGAATCCTTGGACTTTGATCAGCACATCTTCCACTATCCCTTTTGGCCTTGTGGTGATCGTCCGCCATTTGGAGAGTAATAGTAGTAGGCTTCAATTCTCCGATCTCAATTTATTAAATATGGACAACGGCATCAAATTGATGCTTGCCTCAAATCACACAAAGACTTTGGAAGGTATGCCTCCAATGACACACAGCATCGAGAAGTCGCCCGTATCTTTCGCTCGATGGCAACTTTTTACAAAGACCGCACTCTTGAGATAGATTGACCGTCTCGAATTTCTTTAGCTTCTTCTTATTGGTAACGACATCCTTGAGAAATTTCATGTATCCCGACACATCTTTGAGTGCATCAAGCAAAGGAATATTAATGTTCACCTTCTCGAACATCTCCAGAAATTGAGTCACCATCATCCCGCTGGGTTTGGCCAAACGACTCGGAAGCGGAATCGAGGTGTATACGTCGGAAAATTGAACAGGACCTCCTCGCGCCTTCCTCGCGATCGCTGGCGATCGCTAGGTACCGCGCCACTGCCTCTCTTCCCGATCCGGACGCGCGCGGCGGGCTCGTCCCTGCATCTTTGCGTGGTCTCGCGGTCGAGATCGCGGTCGCGAGGTACTTTTCATTCGCGGTCGCATAGTCGTTCGCGTGCTCCTCGGATCGACTAGGCGATGATGGCTCATGGCGGGCTCATGATCGCGAGCTCGATCGCTTTCTCATTTTCTCGCCGTTTTCATCTTTTCGTCCCGTGTCATTCGATATGCTTTTCCACTTCTCAACCGGATAGCAAAGCACCGATTCTTAGGGTTCACTTCAGATTACTTGTAAATTGGCCCATCTTTGGCATGCGTTCTCATTGTGCGGCCATTTGACCGATATGATTCTCCGGATCTTCAGCGTTTGCCCATGGTCTGTCATGGTGGATTCGGATGTGCAACTTTCTAAGTAGTGCTATTGATGAACGAGTTACTGCGTGCGCCATCGAATTTTGATTTGTCGTCATTTGTTGGTTGCTCACAACCAATCGCGATCAACTCCTCTAAACCCTGCTTCTTCGGCTCTTGAATCATACCATTCGCACATCGAGCTCTTTGGAGGTTGTTGGAAGTTATTGGAGTTGGCATACGACAGATTCGAATGATTCCGTTGTTCGGATGGTATCTTTGGATTTCCATGGTTCCTCCGATTGATATAATTGACCTCTTCGTCTCGATCCGGCTCTTCAAAAGAGTGAACTTTTCATAAGATCGTCGATTTAATCAATCTCAACAAGAAATGCTTTGACCATCGGTGTTCTCTCCATTCGCCATTGATAAGCGCTGCCGCCATCTCTTCTATGATGCGGTGGCCTCTACACGGAGATTGATAGGCAGCCTCCTGGCGATGCATCTACAATGCTTCTCGTATGCGAGGTCACCGCTATAGAACTGTGTGATCTGCCGCTTCTAGAAAATCCATGTTGAGGTCATTTTTCAATAAGCCCTGAATCTCTCCCATGCTTAGAATAACGACTCGCCTCCTTGTTGGCAAAAGTGGGAGATCTCGATATGATCTTCGTGCTTTGGCTAGCGGAAAGTATTTTGAAAGGAACTTCGCAAATTTTCCCCATTTGTCTATCCGGTTCGGTCCAGGCTCTTGAACCAATCTTTGGCTCAGCTACGTAGAGAATCCGAACATGCGCATCCGGATCGTATCTTGTGGCATCCCATTTTGCTTGATGGTGTCACATATATCGAGGAATGTCTCCAGATGAGCATTCGGGTCCTCAGTCACTCCTCCTCCGAACTGTTCTCCTTGAACCATGCTGATCAGGGCTGGTTTTAGCTCAAAATTATTTGCATTAACTTCTGGGCCCCATCCGCCTCCTTGGAATTGCTCAATGGGAGGTCGGTACATGTAGTTCAGAGGTCTCGTCTCTGGGGCAGGGACAAGGAGTCCCATATTCGCCATCCGCGCCGCATCTCTACGAAATCGACTAGCATGCGTGCAACTTGCTCGGGAGGAATGCCCTGCTCGTGGATTAGCTGCCATTGCAGCCATTCTTCTCTCTCGTCTCCTTCTCCTTTGGGAATTTTCGATCTCTGGGTCAAGATTTTGCTCGGGAGGTCCCGGACCTTGTGATCATAAACTACACGAGAAAAGAGAGCTTAACTCGACAAGAATAAATAAATAATATAATATATATAACTTGAATTAATAAATCCAAATCGTCAAATTATTCCTATGTGATCTTAATAATCCCGAGAACGCGCCTAAAATTTGATCGCTCACTTTTCTCACACGAAAAACGCGCAAGTATAAGGTAAGTCGAGTATCGTATCCATGAGGATTGCAATCCAAAACACGTAAGCTAATTTAACGAAACTTCATCATTATCCAAGAACATATTTGGTTTGTATAGGTTTATGGCTTCAGATAATTAAATCCAAAGCAAAGGTAACAACTTGCAAATAAACTAAAGCAGTAAAGACTCAAAGAGATAACTATAGAGAAAGACTAACCCTAGGGATGCATTAATCCTATCCACTATGATGTTTATCCTGCTTATTATTAACCGTTTTAATCCAGACAAGATGGAAGATCACATATGTAGCCAACAACTTCAGTTACGATAATTGTGACAGTTGATTACTAATTTTCCCTATTACTTTTACGTCTCTAGAGGAAAATAAGTAACTCCAAAAGGATCACAAAGAATATGCTTCCTACGAATGTTCATATCTCACCACGACTCGAGGTTTATCCGTATCATGCATTCAAGATCGATTGACAATTAAAGCGTTACGTAATTAATCGGCAACTATGATATGCATCAAGATTGATCAGAAATCAACACATATAATTAAGCACCAAGATTCATGAATCAATGCCTGGAAGGTAAATCACAATAGCAGGAATCACAACATATATGATAGAATCATGCAAACCCAGATTAGAATGTAAATTTAGCTAGACATAAATAACGAAATAAAATACGAAATAATCATAAAAATACGAATTAAATAGATAAAACCCGTAGGGTGACGCCGAAGAACAATGGTTGGGTTCGTATCCAAACCCAACGGAAAACGGGAAAACGATGGAATTCCTTCGGACGAAATCGTTCCAAAGGTTAACAATGCGAAGAACTAAAGCTAGAACGATGGAAAACTATTGCTAGAATTAATCTAAATCAAAACTAATGTGAAAATAAATGGAAAATAGAGAAAACCGAGGAAAACGTAAAATCGCTATTTGGGAAGGTTGGGGGCACGAGGGGGTAATGCCCTATTTATAGAATTAGGGCTGAAACCCTAATTTTCACGTCAGCCGCCAAGCCTCGTGGCCGGGCTCGCGATCGCGAGCTCGGTCTCGAGGGATCCTCCTCGTCTTGGCCATCCTCCATTCTCTCGGCTGGGCGCGCGCACCTACTTGCCTCGCGGTGACACCTCACGTTCGTCAGGTGTGGTCGCGTCGCATGGAAAATCATCGCGGGCACGTCTCGCGGTCGCTGGGACTCCTCGCGTGCCATGGACTTTCCTCGCGGCCGACCTAGCGATCGCTAGGCCGATCGCGAGCCTTCGGCTGTGCGCATATGCGCATTCGTGCTCGTGCTCGTTCTCGTTCCTCGCGGTCTGGCTAGCGGCCGCGAAGGCCATCGCTAGGCCCTCATTTTTGTCCTCGTCTGCTCGTTCTCCGTTCCATGCTTCGGTTTTCAACTTATAAGCCTACAAAACACCAAAATGGAACCCAAGAGCAGTATCTTCCAAAAATATGTAAAAGCATTGACATCCAAGACATAAACGCACTTTATCGATCTAAAATCATCTTTAGAAATCAACAATAAACGTGTAAAATACGTGTTTATCATATTGCATCTCAATTTTCCAACGTTGGTACCTCGTACCCATTTGATCGTCGTATGACCTTAACTATTATTCACATCGACTCATTTATAAATCTCTAATCCTTAAGTCTAATATCCTTATGTTCTAAACTTCGTAATATCTTATGACTCTAGGTTTTCTAATCGTATCTATCCAATCTATCGATTCTTATAGATGGTAAGTCCTATGCCGAAATCTAAGTTTAAGCGAACACATGCTAGCGTCGTAACTTCTGTCATGGGTGAAGAAAATTCGTATCCCTTCATCTCATTTCGTGCTAAGTTCTAAAATACTCGCGTATAATCTTATAATATCGTAGCCTTGAAATTCCCATATCGATAATATAATCACAAGTATGTTGAAAGCGTATTTATACCCGCAGGGTTGTTCTGGTTACTTTCAGGTTGATTTTGGTTGAGAACAAAAGACCTTGGTTGTTGAAATGTCTGCATTGCTCTTAATGGTTGAACTTGTCGTGGTTGATTAGGTCTACCTACTATCCTTTGTCCTTGTTGTGGACAATCCCTCGCAAAGTGCCCTTGTTGGCCACACCTAAAACAGTTGACACGTCCAGCTTGACAGGTGCCAGTGTGTTGCCTATGCCATCGTGGGCATTGAGGGCCAGTTAGTTGCCGTTGAGTGTTTCTACCTTGCCCATAAGTCATTTGACGACTTGGTCCTTGTCCTCGACCCATTCTTCGCTTTGATTACCTTGCCATGGTTTCCTTTCAGCTTGGTTATAGTAGTTGCCCTTTTCCTTGTTACGACCTTCCTCCCATTTTCTTTTACCTTTGTCCTCTTGGGCTAAAGCTGGTTTATTTTCCGGTAATGCTTCCTCTATATCCAAAGCCCTAGCTAATGCCTCGGCATAGGTCATTATTCCATGGCTGGCAAGAGATATCCTAATCTCAGGCCTTAATCCAGATCGAAACTTATCTGCCATTTTCTCATCAGTATCCACTAGATTTTGGGCAAATCTTGACATGTCACAGAATATCCGGTCGTATTCCATCACCGACCTATTTCCTTTTTTGAGACTGAAGAATTTATTTTCTTGTTTCATCCTATAACTCTTTGGGATGTACTTATCATATAACACTGTCTTGAAATTTTCCCAAGTGAATTTCTCCATTTGTTCAACAGTCATAATTTTCCTTCTAGTTTCCCACCAGAAGTCTGCTGAACCCGTCAATTGAAAAGTAACACAAGAGAGTCGTTCTTGATCCGTATAATGCAAGAAATTGAAAATTCGTTCCATTGCTCTAACCCAAAGTTCAGCTTCATCGGGGCTCCCAGTTCCATTAAATGTGGGCGGGTTTTGTTTGAGAAAGAGTTCCTCTACTCTACGAGGAGGTGGTGGTGGTGTTTCTTGGCGTTCCGGTTGTGGATTTTCTTCATTCCTTCTACGTCTCAGATTTCTTCTAGGAGGCATTCTTATTATCTTAAATAAAACAATTGTTAATTTTAAACCAATACTTAGCACATCACTTTATTATGAACATGGAACAACAAACATTTCATATACCCAAATACCATTCTATAGAAGTCATGTATTATGTACCATCAAAATGCCTCAACGAGGATTTTTCCACACATTAGTCATAAAGTTCGATCTTTTAGCATACTACATTCATAGCGTCATGTTCTATTTACACCAAAATTTTGACATCATTTGAAACACACTAACTATAAGACATTACCAAAATACGTTTACTATATACATACTAACCATACTATCTACAACATGATCCACTATCTACCCATAAGTCTCATATTACTATAGGATTTGATGTCGCTGAGTGCCCTTCATCAGAATTGTACTCCTCGCTTGGAAATTTGCCTGTGTCCAGGTATGTCCTTGCTTCGTATAAAAGACGATCTAACTCCTTTAAAGAGCTGGGGATAACACTGCACCCTGTCTCTTCTATGAGATCGAAATTTCGCGTCACTTTTGTCTCCAAGTAAGGTTGTGTTGGTATTGGTAGCTCTCCTAATCCTTTAGGGCGGTAAGATCCTGTCTCTTGGCCATTCTCGTCTCTTTCAGGTATAACCAATGGAATAGGACGTGGGGCGATGTGTGGAAATTCATGATACGATCTTTCCTTTGTATCATCATGCCATGCATATTGCTTGGAGAAAGACAAGTTCTCATAGGTACTGCTCTATACATGTCGTATGTATACTTGAGCTGTTTAACAAATCCTGGTAAATCTGCCAAAATCTTGAAATTTCCCACATGGAAAATATATTCTTTTGATACTTCTTGTGCATACTCCTGCCAATCTGTTGGCAAACGACGAAGAAGTCGTTGCATACCATCCTCATACGTCACTCCATGGTTACGAGCATCCATCTAAAGGTGCAAGAATTTCTCCAAAAACTGTCCTAAGTCGGTGCCTGGTTTATAATAAAAGACACTACTACAAAAATCAGTATAGACTACGCGTTTTATGTGTAGTGTATGTGCGTTTCGTAGTGTAGAGAAAAGTGGTGTAGAGAAAATAGGCGCGCATACACTACGCTTTTTTATGCGTAGTCTATACCCACTATAGACCACGCCGCACATAGACTACGCTTTTACGCCGTAGTCTATACCCATGCATCACACAAAATTTCGCACATACACTACGCTTTTTATCGTAGTCTATACCCCTTATAGACTACACTTTTCGCACATAGAATACGCTTTTCCGTAGTCTATACCCACAGCACTACACAAAATTTCGCACATACACCACGCTTTACGAGCGTAGTCTATATGTATTAACTACGGTTTTGAGTTTATTTACTACGGTTTTAATGCCAAATTTACTACGCTTTTCTATGACAACCATAGTCAATTTAATAACAACTACGGTTTTCAATTTCAAGCGTAGTTAATTTCTTTATTTAAACTGCATACAATTAATAACGCACGAGCAAATGAGATTAAAATATACTTGCGATTACGTTCAAAATCACTATTCAAAATATACAACTGCTTTCATTACGACTACAAAATCACTATACAAAATATACAACTGTTTTCATTATCGCTACAAAATCACTATACAAAATACTATGTACATCACATAACAAAATAATAAGATTGTAGATAAAATACACATTCTGTAACCCTTAAGCACCGATTGGAGATCTAACATTTGGACATAAAGGAAATATTGATGCGGTGACGGTGACGGATACTCCCATTCGACTGCTCCATCTCTCTAGTGCAACAAGTTTTGAAATGCTTCACGCTTGACCCATATCTTTCGGACCTCGATTTAAGAGGTGGGAGTTGCTATCGTGATAAGCTAAACTCCAAAGTTTTCTAAGTGCATCCTGCAAATAATATCAAGCCATTGACACGTGATCACGCATCAAACATATTTTCACTGCTCATGTATGGCCAATGTTACGCCAATACAACATATTTGATACCGACAAACCACTGTTCTATTTACTAAAGGGAATAAAATAGCACCAAGATCAAATTAGTAAAGTACATACGTTAAGATGGGGAAGTGTATCCCGACCCCAAAATTTCTCCATAAAATCCATTTCCATTTTTGATGTATAACAACTATGACATATCGTGCAATCATACCAAATGGGAATAGGTAGAAAAAGTTCTACCATTTACATTCAAGTGAAACATAATTGTTCCTACAAGAGCTAATTACGATGGTATTTTGCTTCCATCGGAGAAAGGAACAAAGCGGTGAAATATGTATCTTTTCGGATGTGAGAGTTCTGATTTGATAATGGTTGATTTATAAACATCAATGTTTATTTTCGCCAATTTGCTTAAGGTTTTGAGGTGCATCTCAAGTGCGTAATTAGCCGACAACTTCTTCCATGTTTGAGGAGTTTTGAGGGTCGATTTTGCCACTTCTTTCTGGCACCAACCATTGATGGCGTTGATGAACCACCACTTCGGTTCTCCAAGTAAGCGAAAAGAATAACAATTACCGAGTGCAACTTAGAATATTGACAAGGCGTTTCATGTTAGAATAAAGGTATCAAGTGCGTTCTCGATTTCTCAAGAGCATGAGCGTAAGTTTGAAAAGACGGACCTCTTTACTATTTCCGAAAGGTAAGGCTAGAACATCTCAGACACTATAAATCATATGCATACATTTTATGGAACTTACTAAAGTCATCATTGGTGGCAATGAAAATTTTGTCCTCTAATGATCCCAATTGGCTTTTAGCACATCGCCTATGGCCTCTTCAATTGGAGTCCTCGACCAAAGATCCCGCATTTCATTAGTGGCAAATATAACACCATTTTTAGCATTCATCTTAGGCTCTTAGCTAGCATTCATCTTAGGCTTTGTTGAGAATCACACATGCAATGTCGATCCGGGAAAATTTGTTGGGAAACTTTTCATCATCATTGCAGCTCCGGGATGCATGTGTCTTCTGCTTTCCTTCATCGGTTAAAGTTTCACAATAAATTAAAAGCTAAAGAACCAACAATAAGTCGTTCTTAAGAATATGCATAACGGAAAGCTACTAGATATATCGGACAAACTAGATTAGTATAAACTACGAGATAATGAGTTTACACTTAATGGAGAGCATAAATGACATCAGTGAAATATAACTTAACATGTAAAAGAAAATTGTCATTGCAAGAAACCGAAACTTAAATGGGCAACAAACCTTGTGTTTAAGAGAATGTATAAACCTATACCAGAGACTTGGGATAAGCGTGACAATACATATTGCTGCAATGTAGACACAAAATGGTTAATCTTGTGCCCGCAATGAGAGAAGACAAACAATAAATTAGAAGATGGGATGCAAATTTCAACTGTTAAATGCCTCTCTACTAGTACTTATCAAGCACCAAAATGAGAGATAAAAGTAACCCTTTCAAACATAACGTCATGCTCAGAGCCTCGAAGGCCCAACCTCGAACACACAATTGCATCTGTTGTCTATTTCTGAGTGCTGACTCGGCGGTGACTTTTCAAGTTCGAGCAAAACAACACGAAACTGTCACGGAAGACTGCAATAAGGACGTGATAGAATCGAAAAGAAAACTGAAAAGCAGAGTGACATTTTACCCACAATATGACCACAACCACTTAAAACTAGAGCATTTTGATACACAATTACGCTTTTAGCTCTCAATGGAGTTCAAATTACACATTTTTCATTAACTAAATCCCTCTCTGGTCTCTACTTCTATTTATTCTTTTTCTATTTTCCTTGTAAACTCGGTAGTTGCTAACTGCATAAACCAGTACTTTGCTTGGTGAAAAAAATTCACCTTAGACAATGCAGATTCCAGTTTCTCTTTGATTTCCAAATTGACAGGTAACTGATCATAAAATCTGCACACTGGCTTGGCCGAGGGAACGTATTCCTCGAGTTCTACCTTGTCCTCCAATCTATGAACCTGAATACCATACACAATCCTTTCACGACTCACGAATGTGTTTGCCGCCATAGACATGTGACTTTTCAGCTCTATGAGTGCAGTTTATCAACGGTACCTCGGAATCTAACAAACTTTTGAGCTCCCCTATTTGCTGATTTGAGTCTTTAATGGACGAGGCCCCTGATAAACACGGGCTTGTAAGATTGTGTGCTAAACAATTTCATGCAATGAGATTATGAGAGAATAAAGCAAAACATCAGTACTTAAAATTATCAACAAAAAAAAGATACATGAAAAGGATGCTTCCCAAGAAAAAACACACCAAAACAATCGATTCTCTCATTCAGTTTAGCATAGAAATACTTCAACATGATAGAGAGGAAATAGTGGTTTTCATATTATTTTATTCTTTAAAAGAAAGGAAAAAAAGAGTGTGGATTACCTTTTCTAACCACAAGAGAAGCATTCATCCCAAAATCTCGGTTTGACTGAAGATTTGTGATAAAATTCCTTCACATTTAAGCCATCAATCAGGAAAACATTATAGAATCAACGGAATAATCAAAAGGATGTAACGATATGTAATGGAAATGAAGTTCACCTCCATTATTTTTACATAAGGATACTGGCTCGGTGGCATTCATCTAGGACAAGGAAACCAAATACTTCAAAACTTATATATACTTTCCTCAAAGCATCCAATAAGATTTGCGGAGTCATGACCAACACCTAAAACGAGAAAAATAAATACGGATCCACATTGCAAAAGGAACAAGGGCAGATACATATAATGCATGTTGGCATATTTTTACAAGTGCCAAATTGCTAATTAACTAACATTGTGCCACTTCATTTCCTTCTACCAAATTTCGGCATCCCAATCATCAACTCCTAGAGCACCGTAATATTGCTCCACCAGAGGATCCGTGTGTGATTGTATCTCCTTAAATTGCTGCCATATAAAGAAAAAATGTGAAAATGAGAAACAAAGATCCCAACAAACTATCTCGACTGAATAGCGACAACCGAGATCGCTCAACTAGCACTAGTAATCTAGTATACAAGGCATTTCTATAACTTGGAGGCCTTTTCAAGAAAGTAAAACACTATAAAACAAAACCGTTGAAATCGAGGCAGCTCATACAATTCATCGAATGAATTTATGTATTGCAAAGATTGTAACAGATCTCAGATTGAAAATTGAAAATTTTAGTTTCCAAAATTTCCATTTCCCGCACTTCGCAAACAATTGTTGATTTAACAATCTACGGAAAAGAGGAGATGAACTACTTGCAGATACCTACATTAAAGATTTACCACACAACCTAAGGTGGAACTAAACAGAATTCACAAACTTCTAGCAAGAATTCACAAGAAATGATCACCCATTACAAATAAATACTAGGAATATACACCATAAAAATCGTTGCCCAAAAGGTATCACCACGAACACAAAGATAAGAATAACCATCAAGAACTTTAAAACCTAATGAACCAAGAACACAAAAGCAAACATGCACGGTGGACATGATGAAGCGGTGGGCCAAGAAAGCAATCGCTTTTACCACCACCTTTGTTCTTCAAGATCTACCAATCTCCTTGATCATCATAATGGCTATCATAGTTTTGCCACCCCCGCCTCCAACATTGCTATAATGTTCCCACTTCAACACTGACTATACATAGCAAAACATAAATTAAAACTACCAAATAACAAATCTTCATTACTTACACCCAACTTTAAAAAAAAAATAAAAAATTGGCGTAACATATGCATAGCTTCACAGAACTACTCTACATCGCTCCAAAAGAAATGGACACATAATCATACAAGAAAACTATCGGTAGTCTATGATGCTCTTCGGATCCGAACAAAGAAAATAAATAGTTAAAGAACATAGAATCCCCAATTTGAGAACTCAACCTATTATAGTTTTAGATCGAGCTAGGGCTTGGACGTTGATTGAAAATCGACTGCAGCATGGCGACGTCAACGATGTCATTCGATTCTTTGCTCGCCGCCAAGGTTGGGAATGGAGACGACGGTGGCGGTGGCAAGCGGGGCTGCTGTGGTGCATCGCCGAAGGATGTTCGATGTCATCTAATGGGCGCGATGGTGAAATCACATGGCGTACAGGCTCTCAGCGCTAACGGCGACAAATCGAAAAAAAAAAGAATGTGAGAGATGGAGAAAGAGGGCGGTGCGTGCGTGTGTGTGTATATGTGTGCGCGTGTGTTGCATCGCGAAGAAGGAGATGGCTCGATGGAAGAGCACCAACGGCGTTCTTTGGATTTGGATGCTGCGGCGACTCTTTGTCGGATTTCAAGCTGCCACGACGGATCGATAGAGAGAAAGAGATTTGTTCTCGTGTGTGCGGTGAGCGGAGAGGAGTGGGAATGAGAGTAGGGGATAGTGAGGAGATGACGGCGCAGTGGTCATCATCGACGACGACTCGTCGTTGGAAAAGGAGCGGCGGCGGCGACGACAGAGTGAAGATGATAGAGAGATGGATCGGTGGTTAAGAGAGAGGCGGAGGAGAGGGAGAAAGTGAGTGTTGGTCGCAGGGCGGGAGTGAAGGATGGGAAAATTTGATTTCCTATGTAAATTCAGGTTCTACTTGTAAATCTAAGGATAAATAAAGTCCAGCATGATAGATATTAAATTGTTGGTGCAAATGGTTAAGCCATATGTTAATAAACCCACAGGTCGTGAGTTCGAATCTCACGCTTGTTTTTTTTTTTTTTCTAATTTATGACATAGACTACGCTTTTTTATTAAAAACACGCACATAGACTACGCTTTTTATGCGTAGTCTATACCCACTATAGACTACACACATAGACTACGCTTTTGTTAGCGTAGTCTATACTCAAAAATCGCACATGACTATGCTTTTGATAAAAAACAGAGTCTATACCTATAGACTACGCTTTTTACGAAAAAGCGTAGTCTATAAGGTGTAGAGAAAAGTGATATTTGTAGTAGTGAGAGTCGATACTCCTGTGTGAGCTTAGGCTTGTAGGCCTTGTGGTTAACCCCTTACCCGTAATACTTCC
Source organism: Salvia rosmarinus (assembly GCA_036937905.1). NCBI lineage: Eukaryota > Viridiplantae > Streptophyta > Magnoliopsida > Lamiales > Lamiaceae > Salvia > Salvia rosmarinus. The sequence continues at coordinate 53,563 of JAODLM010000407.1, forward strand.
TTTTCCTGCCATCTGGAAACAGATAGTTCTAAGTAAGCCAGACTTAAACTTATAAGCAATAGAGAACTTAGACAATAAGGATTTCTTAAAGAACTAAACACCTTACGTCACAACATGTGAACACTTTAAAACTTATGGACACTTATCTTATTCCTCAATTCGTATATCGTTCTAGATTATTTCGAGTAAGAAATAGTAGATTCAAAATTCTGTCGCGTAGAATTTCAAATGAAGAACTATGCCCATGTCACTAATCACGCGAGTGACATCCGTTTGCCGAAACTTCCATTTCATCCACGTATCATTCTCGTTCACATTCGTCAAGTGAGACTTCAAAGCATTCTAAGTTCTCAAGTTCTGGTGTTTCATCAAACACTACGACATAGATAGAATCTTATGATTTCGTCCAATCTAAGTTCTTTTAAAACGAGCATGAAACCTTAGAACATATCTATGTTCTTTTGAAAAAAACAAACTTTATTTCTCCATCACTTTTCATAAACAACATTTCATTCATATTCACTGACATATAACTCTATATATGTCCATCATCAATACTCACATACCAACCTGGTATGAGCTTTAATTTCTCAAGTTCATCACAAACAAATCACTTGTTTGTCTCATTATCAATGAATTATCAAAATTCAAAGCTATTCACTCTTTCTTTCAACGGCATGTCCATTCCCTTTTCAAAAACATTTATCACTCGATTTTCCTCATAGCTGCAACATAAGCATAAAACTTTTCAAAACTTTTTAAAGTCATACCTTCTTTTTAGAAACCACTTTTCCTTGTCGGTTGAGCGTGATGAACAGGAGCGTTGAGCAGTGATGACTTTTTCATAAAGAGTCTAGTGATTCAAGCCAGACTTTGGGTAGAAAGAATAATTTTGGTTCAAAGCAAACGAACTGCTCTGATACCACTCTGTCACGGCCCGGTTCGACTAATCCTACAGAACCGCCTTATCGAAACACGACTCGGGTTTGGGTTAAGTAAATATAACAGAATAAGGTTTTCAACTTGCTTCACCTTGCGAAGAACATAGGCATTGCCAAGCATGATCGAGATTAAGGGTGGAGCAAAATAACTTATATAAAAAGGTTTAGAACGAAGGCTCTGGCAAACAACAACTTTTACAACATCTCTAATAGAATATTTAAAAGCTTAACATAGCAACATAATTTAAAAGAGTCTCAAGAGTTCGGCAGCAGAATAAACGTGTGAGACATGCGTGTGAAGATGCATTCTCAAGGTGAACCAACAAAATGTCCATACAACTTTGACAAAAGATTCCGCTCAACTCCCGCTCTGTTCCATCACTAGCTCAACCTGCACATTTAAAAACAAACATGCAGGGTTGAGTACAAAGTACCCAATGGACACTTGCCGAAAACATTTTCATTTCCTTTACGAAATATCAGATCGCCTCATCACAAGAAGATGTAGGGTTTTATTTGAAAAGGCCTTGTTCTTACTAAAACATTTTCATCATTTCATCAAGATCGACTCGCAAGTCATTTTCTTACAACGTATATTCCAAGTCGGCTATGGAACGCGCCGGGAGGGATGCCTCCCTTCACCCGGAGGCATGACTGATCGCAACCGGCGATTCAGAGGCTAAAGTGTACACAATCCTAACTAGTCTCTCACTAGTAGGATCCGAATTCGTAATCTCCTATTGGCCCGGCCAACCCGAATGGATATATACAAAATATAAAACCATTTTGGCAGACAATATCGTACATCATCATTTGTAGTATAAGAAAAGCAGTAAAGTAATAACAGTAAACTTTTCCATAAAACCTCGTTTTCCAAGAAAGCTCGTATTTTGAAAAATGTGCCCATCTCAAGAACTTAATGTTCTTATGTCACTAGCGATCACTTATCGTCTCCTTTCACCTTCGAGCCGAACCTTATCAACATAAGAAACGAGATTTAGCATATCACTATGCTTTTCCGAAAATCATTGATCCGAACAACGGGTTTACTAACATCATCTCTACTAACATCAAAGAATCCTTTTATCACACTTAACAACCATATTCGTCACGTCTCGAAGAGATATATTACTTCATCCTTTCATTCTTTCCTTTAGTCCACATCTTTTCGTGTAGATCACGACTCTTAATTTCATAACTAACATCATCGCGCACTAACATTTTTTTTTCTTAATATGAATTTCAACAACTCTTAGCTTTTTTAGCAATATTTTCACGCTTCATTTCCCATCTTATACGTCTTATTCACTTTATCAAATATACTCACATTCAACTAGGGAAATAACATAATTCTTCTCACGTACTAACATATTTCATGCTTTCATACTTCAATCGAGTTATTTCCAACTTCAACTTAACATATTTCTCATAAATCACCTTAAAACATATAAACCCATAAATCTTGCATAATAATCTCGAATTTCCATTTATTATTAACATATTTTCACTAAGTCTCATAAATCCATTTTATCATCAATCATGAACAATTTACCATGAGACTTTTAATCATAGTACTTTATTTCAAGGTCTTACGTCATTTATCAAATATTTCAACGTAAACATATTATACTTCATCTTAAAAATCCCATAAATTCATAACATACTTTAAACATATTTTTGGGTCCAAATGTGATCACATGTCATTAAATATATTTGGAACATTTTATTTTTTTTTATTCATATTTTCGGTCCCTTTCATATTTTTACCAAATTTATCCAATAAATTCTTATAACTTCACATATCATACTATATTATCATAGGATCCATACTATCACATATCATGAGACATAGAAAAATTTAACATCATAACTCTTCATGTCATACTTTCCGAAAATTTAAATAATTACACAAATATTTTCAAAAATTCTAATTAATTCATATAACACATTATTATCATCATATATCCATAATATGCCATAATATTCATCATACACAACTAGTACATCAATATTTCATGCTTGGTCTTTTTCGAAATCATCATGTCATATTATTCCATATTTTTCCAAAAATTATGATTTAATTCATACATACTTAAATAATATTAACTATCATTATTTCATGCTCAAAACTACAATTAAAATTCATTTTCATCAACATATAAATTTTACATATTTTTTGTCATGGCATAAAATTTTATAACATGCTTAACTTTGTACTAAAACCATAATTCATGCTCATAAACATCATATAAACATATTTAATTAATAACTTAAACATATATCATATATTTCTCATATGTCACATAATTTTCGAAAGCATGTAACATAACATGTCATATATGAATTTCTAATATTTTTGCATGTATAATAAGGTTTGTATGATTTCTAACCTTCTAGTCAGTTTTGATCGATGTCGGCAATGATTTTTTTCCAAAGGTTTGAAAAGAACTTTGGAGAATGCTTTTAATCTTTTTCCCTCTATTTTTCTTCTTATTTTCGGTCATGTTGATATGAGAGTGGTGGGCTCCTATTTATAGAATTTATAAAGTGTATTAATCATGACTTTATAAAATATCTTAGCATAAAAATAAAAAATCAACTCAGACCTCATCACCTAGAATTTTCGGCCACCCCTACTTGCATATGAGACAATCATTTCTCTTATCCTATAGTTTATTTAATTAATATTCAACCTTATCAAGATTAGATGTCATAATTATTTCTAACCTAATTTATTCAAAGTTTTCGGCTATATACATCCAAAATAATACTTCCACTTGTAATTTTAATCATTCTCCTTATCTTATCACCAAAAATATCTTTGCATCATAATCAAATTATTTAATGTCACAAAGATATGAAAAATATCCTTCTTTTCACACTATACTCTAAATTTTCGGTACTTATGTATAAAACAAGGTACAAATTTTATTTTCTTCCAATTAATAGCTATGTGACATAATATAGATCATAGATGATAGAATAAATCATAGGAAAAATAATTAAGAACAATCATATGTTTAAACATGAAATTTTCGAACAACAATAGGAAAATAAGCATAAATTATCAAATCTTCATTCTTTTAATAACTAATGTTATTTTAATGAAGGATTACATAAAAATAATGCTCTTGTATCATAAAATAAATTCCTTGAATAATTCTAGCATAATTCCTATGATTTTCGAAAATTAAGGTTTTGTAATTAACAAATAATTTTTCTCCAACTCTTGCTTTTATTCATGAATTTTTGAAATTCTCATAGTACTTAGGAGATAAGATTGATCTTGAATTCATGATATTTATCAAGTATTAAAGCTTGTGCAATTAAATAAATTATTTGCTAAAATATCACACATAAAATCATGAGCTTTTTCGAAAATCACATAATTCTAGAGACAAATTTTATCTCTTATGATATTTATCACATTACTACACATTTTTATGAGATAAACATTATCTTCTTGATTAGTCACAACCTTATCTTATCCTTTATAAAAATATCATAGCAAACTTTATCACAAAAATGTCATTTTCCAACATTATCACCTATATGTCAGTTTCAAACCATGCTTACTCATACAAGATAATTATCTTGTCATATACAACAAAATAAGAATAACAACTCATCACATAAAATAAAGTGATCTTATATTTGATCATAATTTAATCCTATGTTCCCATGATTTTTGAAAATAATGAGTTAAATAAGATAAAACATTTCTTTTTATTCCTTAGCATAATAATGTCCCACATATACTTGAAAACATAATTATTTATTATAAAATTTCATTTTATGCCAAAATTCAAGAGAAATTTTGATTTACTCAAAATCGGCAACTATCGACGTTCATTTTCATTCTCGTCTTCATTGTAAAACTCCTTCTCATTTTCAAAAATTAATACCCAAAAATTCGGGGTATTACAAAAATGTGCATCAATTAGTGTTTTATGATTTAAAATATTGGAATCGACACTTACCTTGCAAGACAAATGGGTTTTAGATTTTTGTGTTTCTTGAGTAGTTTCATCTTCCTTCATTCCTCCATGTTTGACTTCATCTTTTGCATCATTCTTGAGGTTGTGCTCGACTAGCTCCTTGTCGTCCTGTAGCGTGACTGCACAAACACTTCCCCTTGGATTAATCTCTGTTTGCGACGGAAGTTTGCCTTGAGAAACCTGTAACTTGTTCATTTGAGTGGCTAAATGTGTGATCTGTGTGCCCATACTGCTCAACGCAGCTCGTGTCTCTTGCTGGAAAGCTTGTTGACTTTGCGCCAAACTCTTCACAATTTCATTCAGGCTTGGGTCTGACCCGTCAGTATGGGTATTTTGCCCACCCTGCGGCTGCCTCTGAGTATAAACTCTTGGTCCCTCTTGACTCCTACTAAAATTGGGATGATTCCTCCATCCCGGATTATATGTGTTTGAAAATGGATCATTTCGTCTTTGCCTCTGTCTTTGTACATCATATTACGTATCACTCGAACCATAACATGCTTGTTCGGGTTGAGGATCCTGCAAAGTAGGACATGCATCAGTATAATAACCATTTTTCGAACATATACCACATTGAATATTTTACGTTTGTGCTACTGCAAGCTCTCGAACTAAGGATGTTAGAGCATCAATCTTGTCGTGCACATTCGAACTCTCTGTTCTCTCCATTGCTTTTACATGTCTGTATCTATCATCATCCTCATCTTCATATTGTTGGTCATTCGAGAACATGTTGATGATTAGCTGCTTGGCATCGTCCAATGTCTTATTTGTTAATGATCCACCGCAAGCAACATCAACAATTTTTCTATCAAAAGAAAACATACCACGGTAAAAATAGTTAGTGGGCAATTGATAATCAGAAAATGCATGGTCAGGAAATTCGTGACACAAATGCTGGAATAGTTCCCAATAATTTGCTAAACTCTCTCCATTCTTTTGTTTAATGCTACTAATAGCCATTCGTAAATTTGCAGCTCTTGATTCTGGAAAGAATTTACGTAAGAAGTATTCTTGTAACTGGCTCTATGTTCGAACTGAACCAGGGGGATGATCAAATAACCAATCTCTAGCCCTGCCATGCAAGTATGAGAAAAGGTTAGCAATCTCAAATTATTATCGATAAATCCTTGTGGACGTAAAGTAGAGCACACTAAATCAAATTCAGCAAGATGTTTATGTGCACTCTCTCCAGTCATATCTCCAAACTTGGGGAGAATTTTAATAAATCCAGGCCTAATTTCAGAGTTCTGGTTGATAGTAGGTAGCACAATGCACAAAGGGCGGTTGCTCCTGTGACATCCCAATTCTTTAATCAACTGTTGTGGATTTGCTCCTCCATTCTCTTCACCATTTTGTATCTCCATGATGATTGTAGTAGCTTTCTTTCTTTCCCTAGCTACCTTTGTCAATTTACGCACAATTTTCTCAATTTCTGGATCAAAGACTAATTCTCTTGTACGAGAAGAACGAGGCATAAACCAGAAACAATAATAAAAAAAATAAAACAGATAGAAAATTGAATAAATTACTGCTTAAAACTAATCCCCGGCAACGACGCCAAAATTTGGTGTATCGTTTTTACCAAAAATAAATCTGACACTCGGTCAGTATGCCCAAACTGCACAGATAACAGTAAGCAAAATCTGACACTCGGTCAATATGCCCAAACTGCATAGATAGCAGTAAGCAAAATCGTCTCCCAAAGGATTGACGAGAATTTCTCTAATTTTCCACCTGTAAAATAAGTTTGGCAAGAGACTAAACTATAAAATCGAAAATAACAAAACAAAAGGTATTTAGATGTTTGATTTTAACAAATATGATGAAGGTATTCCAGTTCCAATTAATTCCACTCTAGCTTAGACAAATCCGATCCTCGATGCAAATATAACTTTAATTTATGCAAACAAACCAATTATGATCACCCAAGACACTTCTGACGTAATCTTATCTCTCCTTAATTTATCGATAATTAGGAAGATGCTTCACTAACTACTTCTCTAATCGACTGACAACCGTAAGAGACACTCTATAGATTTAATGGTGTGACTTTAAGAACTAGAGAAACCGATTCAAAATCGATAAACTCTGACGCAGGATTATCGAATTAAGACTGTTAAAATCTTGACTCTGATGAATCACTTTACCACTAATCAAATCTAAACCATAATTATGGATAGCCGATTCAATTGGCTACTAATTAATTCCGAACTATTAAATATTTGCGACTATCTAGCAGAGACGAAACAATTAATGACAATAAACACAGAGAATAACATATGCGTGCATAAAATTAAAGGATAAAACCGATTAGATCTCACGGAACGTGTCGTGCTAGAGCTTCCTTAATCTTCACCTGAATGAAAGAGATTAGCTAGAACTCGTGAATAAATTCAAGCTAATAATAATATTAATAATAATGCACGAACAAGAAGAAGAACAATAAGGATGAAAATCAACTTTTAATTACAAAACCAAACTGAATTCTGTATATTTCTCACGTGAATGAGAATCATAATATATGGGATATAAGCTAGCCATATGAAAATCTCTCAAAACAAATCTAATCCTATAAAATCTAATCTAATCCCCTATTAAAAGTGAATACGTATTCTAATATAATAAGGATGTTATTAGATAATTCAAAATAATAACTAAAGAAGCCCAAATCAATAATTGAGGCCTATTACATAATTAAACTTCGTTTGATATCATAAAGCCTTCAAAAATCTATTTAATCCACGTCATTATCGTCCGGACAACAACCAGTTCTTTATCAAAAACAAAATAAGGCCAAGCAATTTTGCTTATCATCCCTACAAAATACCATAAAACATAAATCATTAATGGGCATCAATCCAAAACACGCACAACTTTCGACAACAACTTTACTTTAGTTCTTTATGCTTCAAAACTTCATCCAAAATATGGCGACTTAAGAACTTCAATTTTGCTTATCATCCCTACAAAATACCATAAAACATAAATCATTAATAAGTGCACCATGAAACCTCTATTTCGATCCAAAACACGCCACTAGTCGAGTTACAAGTACAATAATAAGGTTGAGTGGTATATTCCATATAGGATTATGGTAACATTCCATATAGGATTAAGGTAGTGCATTATAAATATAAGGTATGAGATAATGTCTAACTCACTCACAAATTGCAACCTAATTTTCGGCCATCTCATAAGTGTGAGAGAGAAATATTTTCGTGAGTTTTTGTGAGAGCTTGGGTGATTTTCGGTGTATTCTCCATAGCTCGTCCTCACCGACGTTGAGTTTGGGTATCCGGATACTGACCCGGAAGGTCAAAGCACGAGTCTCGACTGCTCAATCCGCTCATCCCGTTCGATCCACCTCGACAGATCCAAAGGTAAACACGAGAAAACCCCAACGTGTTGCTTTTAATTATATAGACGCATGCTAGGATTATAATCAATGTATGGTGGATTAAACACCCAAGATGGATCCTCGGGGCGAGGGTTAACATACGTTTTCCCTACATTGGTATCAGAGCCTGGGATCAGAATCTTGGCTCTGTTGGATTAATTCACGTTTGATTATTACGTGCTATTATAATTGTGGATTTGTCGCTCATCGTGGCTCGCTTGTTTTGTTGGTTTTGTTTTACACCACGAGAAAATCCGTGGTTAGATTAGATTTTTTATGTAAATCTTATCCGTAAAGAAGAGAACGAAGACGAACGAACGAAGAACTAAACGACGGGAAGAACGTAGTTCTCCGCTCGGGTGGTTTCGCGGCGAGTCTCGCGGTCGCTAAAGGCGATCGCGAGGGCTGCGGGCGACGGGCGCGTTCGCGCGGATCCTGGCGCTTAGCGAGCGAACTTCGCGGTCGCGAGGATTACCCGCGAGGCGCGCGGCCGTCTGAGCTAGCGGGCGACGGGCGCGCGTTCGCTGAAACCCGCGCCATGAGCCGACTCGCGGTCGCGAGGTTTGGCCGCCGGGCGGCGGCGTCTCGAGGCGACGTTCGCGCTGGGCGTGGCCGTTGCTGCTGCACGTGCTTTCGACGGGTCGCGGTCGCGTAGCGACCGCGAGGCGCCCGCGAGAGCGCGCGGGCGGCGCGCGAGGTCGGGCGCGCGACCGGGCTTAGCCTCAGCGGCCCAAAGACTTTATGGGCCGACCGCCCGCACCCGTTTTCAGAGATTCCGGCCCGCGCCGTGCACGCGAGGCCCAATTGTTGAATCCGTCCGCGCCCGCACGCGAGGCCCGTTTTCAAGTTTAAATATTGTACTTTGTAAATCTATGTAATAGATTAGATTTAATTGTGCAGTTTCACGATTGGGCGCGATGAACGCTTTATTTTATTTTTATCGCTCATATGCATGTCGTGGATGTTTAAATTATGCAAGAGCACGCTATGTATGTTTAAATTACGTTGACAAACCTTAAGTGTTTTACGAATTGGATGCGCATAGTAAGCATGCTAGGTTTATCGCGCTTATCAAGCATATTTTAGAATTCTGCGAGCATGTTTTACATGTTGAGTTCTATAGAAAAGCATGCTAGATTACGTGATCTGCATGGACAAACCTTTGAATAAAAAGACTAAGCAAGCAACCCGACAAATTAATTTTTCAAATTAAAATGTCAAGACCTCCACTTTTGATCTCTAAACAAAGTGAGGCGCGACCGTGAGTAAACGCCCACACGCGCGGGCTTGCTTGCATTGCTTATCATAAGTTTGTTAGATGAGATTTCTAAATAAAACATTTTAAATCTATTGAGAAGTGGGAGTTTCATGTAAACGCCCACACGCTGTGGCTTGCATGTGCGATTTTCATAAGTTCTCTAGTGATAGATATAAATGAGATAACAAAAGAATTTGAATTGGAAGCGGTATGGTCCGAGTGAGTATACCAATTCTAAGAATTCATCTTTATTCGTTAAAATTGTGGTCAATGCTTAGACATCACCTCAAGTACAACTTCCCGCCAAGTCCCTTCTTGTGATAGTGATGTGGTCTAGTAAGGTCCAATCATTAATTTCATTTGTCATAAGGATAAGTTGACATGGATTGAAATTAAACCACTAAAAGGTATATTTTAGTCTGGTCGAGGGGTTCATGTAAACGCCCACACGCGTGGCTTGCTTGTGGGATTCCTGGGCGATTGGAGGTTTCAATTAATATTGTTTTATCAAAAGGTTACAATATTATTGTTACAATTATTTGCGATCGATGCTTATGTGTTTTACATTATCGCTTCAGATATGTCTCTTACGCCGATTATCAATATGCTCGCACAAAACTGTTATCCGTCCAAATTTTATCGAGTGGAAACGAAACATGGAATATGTTCTTATCAAGAACACATGTTTGTTCTCACTACTCCTAAACCCGATGCCCTATCGACGATCGACTAATGAGCAATGAGAGTCAAGCGGACTTTGGAATAAGTCAAACAATATGGCTAAATGCTATAAGATGACTACGATGTCCAAAGGCTTGCAGCCTGCGACATCATCGATGGCGACGCGATCGATATTTGGTCAAGTCTCGAGAGTAAGTTTGGGCAATCGGATCGGACGATCCTTCCACACAATGAGAGAAATCTTGGCGTGTAAGATGGAAGAAGGAAGTTCGATCCATGAACATGTCTCCACACGACTATCTCATGGATAGTCTTGATCGGTTGGGAGGAGGTATTGACGGTGGCCAAGGTCGATATCATCCTCAATACACCGCCCAAGTCTTTTGAGAACTTTCGGCGTGAATGCGATCATGAGCAAGACCGAGTTTACACTTAGTCGGTTGCTCAATGATCTCGTTCGCGGAAGGAGTTATGGGAAAAGGAGCACATGCTCTTGCTAGCACATCTAAGGGCCCAAAATTTTCGTTGCAAAATGGAAATAGAAAAAGGGTGCAAAGGTGGTAAAGGCGAGGAAATAGTGGGAGTAATGGGAGCAAGAACATGGTTGCCACCGAGGCTTGAAGAAGCCAAAGGAAAAGGGCAAGTGCTTCAAGTGCGGCAAGACGGGCATTGGAAGGCCAAGTGCCCTATGCTCGAGGCACAAGGTATGCCATTTGCTTTAGTAACGGAAACATGTTTAGCGACTTGTTCTACCCATTCTTGGGTAGTAGATACGGGCGAATCGATCATGTTTGTTACACCTGCGCGGGGTTCCTCGCGACAAGGGAGTGTTTGATGGCGAGATAACGATCTCCATGGGCAACGCGCGAAAGTCAAGGCATGCGAGTTGGAGATGTTTTTATGTTTTGGGACAACAGTTTTAGTTTTGAAAGACGTTTTGTATGTGCCGGATTTCGGCGGAACCTTGTTTGCTTTCAAATTATTTACTCATGGATATTACGTTATTTTTGATAGTGGTGTTTCTATCATAAGAAATGACGGTTATCTCGTGTTGGCACTTTATATAATTCGCTTTATACTATTTACGCAAAACATAATACCTATAACTATGTTGCATCTTCATCAAACCCCAAAAGAGAAAGTTTTCTTCGAAGATGACTCTACTTTTCTCTGGCATCTTAGATTAGGTCACATCAATCTAAATAAGATCCAAAAACTGGGTAAGGATGGAGCCGTGGGGTATTTCCCGGGTTCTCCGTTCCCAGTCTGCGAATCCTGTATAGAAGGTAAGATGTCGACCAGACCCTTCAAAGCGAAGGGTTATAGAGCCAAAGAAATGTTGAGTTAGTCCATTTCGACTGTGTGGACCTATGTCCACACAAGCTCGTGGAGGTACAGTATTTTGTCACTTTCATTGACGACACTAAGGTACGGATACATATACCTGCTTCACCGCAAGTCTGAATGCTTTGAGAAATTCAAAGAGTTTAAGGCGGAAGTGGAGACGAAGCTAGGTAAGAGTATCAAGTCACTGCGGTCTGATCGCGGTGGCGAATACCTCAGTAACGAGTTTATGGACTACCTAGTGAAATGTGGGATTACATCCCAACAAGATTTCACCGGCACACCACAAAATGGTGTGTCAGAGCGAAGAAACAGGACTCTTTTGAAATGGTTAGATCTATGATGAGTTATGCTACATTGCCTATTTCGTTCTGGGGTATGCCTTAGAGACGGCGGCATACTTGCTAAATCTAGTACCGTCCAAGTCAGCCGAAAAGACCCCTTTCGAGTTGTGGTTTGGGCGCAAGCCCAATTTAAGCCACATAAGGATATGGGGCGATCCAAAGCACATGTGCTTTGAACAAGAAGCGACAAGTTGGAGGCTAGATCCGACGCAAGGTCGTTTATGGCTATCCTAGAGGAACGAAAGGTGGTTTATTCTATAGTCCTAAGGATCAGAAGGTCATTATTAGCACTAATGCTCGATTCTTAGAAGAGGACTACATGAAAAATCATAAGTCCAAAGTTGAAATCATTCTTCAAGAATTAGAAGATGATCGTATTCCACCACCGATTAGGCCAAAGGTACGAGATGTCGAGTCTAGTGGGAGGGATCGACACCAGATACTTCAAGAAATTGAAGTGGGTCGAGTTCCACCGAGATACCGACCGTACAAGTGGTACCTACACGAAGTTGTGCAAGTTAGAGAACCACAAGTATCTGCACCCACCGTTGCCATTGTGCCTGTAGAACCTCGTCGTAGTGGGAGGGTTGTTCGTCAACCCGAGCGATTTATGTTCGTGGGTGAATCTTCGGATTTAGTCCCAGCAGACGAACATGCAATAATCGACCCATGGACATACAAGGAGGCGATACAAGATATTGATGCAAGATCATGGCACACCGCTATGGACTTAGAAATGGAGTCCATAACGGCTATGGATGTATATGAAAAGACACCTCTACCAGATGGCAAGGAAGCCATAGGTAGTAAGTGGATATACAAGAGGAAGAGAGATTCCGATGGAGAGGTTTCGGCTTTTAAAGCCAGGCTTGTGGCGAAAGGGTACACTCAGATTGAGGGCATCGATTTCGATGAGACCTTTTCGCCTGTAGCAATGCTCAAGTCCATCAGAATTCTTCTAGCCATAGCAGCCCACTTGAACCTAGAGGTTTGGCAAATGGATGTTAAAACCGCTTTTCTAAACGGTTACCTTGAGGAAGGTAGAGACATCTATATGCAGCAACCTGAAGGTTATGTGGTAAAGGGTGAAGAGCATCTAGTATGGAAGCTTAAGAAGTCCATTTATGGACTTAAGCAGGCCTCCCGATCATGGAACTTACGCTTTGACGAGGTGGTAAAGTCCTATGGATTTACCCAGTTGCCTAGCGAGAGTTGTGTATCGGTTAGATGTCAACGGTGATGTGGTATTTCTTGCACTTTATGTAGATGACATCCTTCTAGTTGGCAACAACGTGAAGTCGTTATCGACGAAAGAGTTGGCTATCCGATCGTTTCAAATGAAAGACTTAGGAGATGCAGGTACATTCTGGGATCAAGGTTTACCGAGATCGCAAGAAGAAAATGTTGAGCTTATCTCAGCGCCTTACATTGATATCGTGATTACTGTTTAGTATGCACCGCCAAGAAAGGATTGCTACCTTCGGACATGGCGTGCCTTTATTCAAAACGCATCACCCATGACCGCAAAGGAGATAGAGGAAATGAGACAAGTTCCTTACGCCCGCCGTAGGAAGTCTCATGTACGCAATGCTATGCACGAGGCCCGATATCCGCTATGCGGTAGCATAGTAGCTAGATATCGCCTAACCTCGACAAGCTCATTGGATTGCAAGAAGCATATACTCAAGTACCTGAAAAGGACTCGAGATTATAGGCTAGTTTACCATGCAGATAGTCTAATGCCTTTGGGTTATACAGATTCGGATTTCCAAGCTGACCGTGATGAGAAAAAGTCAACCTCAGGCTATGTGTTTACCTTGGGAGGTGGAGCAGATCCTCTGGCGGAGTGCAAAGCGATGCATGCGGACTCTACCATGGAAGTTCGAATATGTAGCCGCCTTGAGGCTTCTAAGGAGGTCAGATGGTTCAAGAACTACCTCATGGATCTAGATGTGGTACCGGTTTGCCCAAGAGTATCATAGTTTATCGTGATAACTTTCGGTGCGATGGCAAACTCGAAGGAACCACGGACCCACAAGGCGACTAAACACATAGAGAGAAAGTACCATGTCATACGAGAAATCGTTAGACGAGGTGACGTCTTGATTGAAAAGATTGATACGACGGAAAATCTAGCGATCCATTCACGAAGAGCCCGCCGCAAAAAGTCTACGATGGACACGTTAGAGGACTTGGATTGCGCTTGATGGCACCCACTTAGAAAGGAAACTTTGTATAAGTGGGAGAAGCAAAGTGATGGTTGTTTGTAATAGCTAGTAGAAAGACACATTGTATACTAAAAGTTTGCTTTAGTATAAGTGGGAGATTGTGGATTTGTATCTTGAAAGCGTTTGGTTGAGCTTGTATACAATGTTTCCTCGCTACCACTATTACAATCTCCTATCCGATTGAATACTTGATTGCATATATCCGTGTCCCCTTATCTCATATATAAGTTAGATCATACAAGGTGTAGAAGATCACGTAAGTCCGTATGATTGGTCAAGCTTAATGAGATATAAAAGTTTCACAACCGAGACGACTTAAGGACGAGTTGTCGGTTTAGCCGCGAGATAGATAAGAAGTGACTTGACTTAGTTGCTTGTCTATGCCGGGTACGCCTCGACGTATTGAAGGATCACGGTGAGATGTGTTCTTCTTTCGACCGTCGTGAAGAACCAAGATCTCGTGACTTACGATGATCTAAACCTCGATAAGGTATTAGGTGAGTATGAGTTGTCGACCATCACTTTGACTTGTTATGGGTGAGGGTTATATGTTCTAACCCAAGATTCTCCGCATCTTGGGTGGTGGCGATCTTGTATGTCACGCTAGTTATCTCAGACGAGTCACCGTATCCGTTAATGATGATGACGCCCCTTAAGGAGCTCAAAGGTTTATTGTACTAAACCCCGCAGTTGAGTTAGCTCAAGTACAATAATAAGGTTGAGTGGTACTACTTAGGAAATAAGGATATTAATCGCTTAAGCAATCGATTGCTAGAAATGATTAATGGACGCTCGATATCTTAAATACGGGATTCGTAATGTCTAAGTGCAAGCCCGACTCAACTTGGTAATAAAGGGTAAGTCAACATTCTTTCTCTAGTGGCATGATCGAATGTTTATAAATTAATTTATGTTCGAAATTTCAACATAAGATAATTAATTTATTTGAGGCCCATCTTTATTCCTCGCATTTGATCCTGGTCGCCCATCCAGCCCATAGACTCGTGGGAAATCGGCGCCCTATAGCTCTCGAAGGCAAGATTTTATTCTCTTTATCCCACAAGGATATAATTATATTTATGGAATATGCATAGATCCTTTCCATATAAGATTATGGTAATAATCTTGAGAGTATGGAAATAATCCTAAGAGTATGGAAATAATCCTAAGAGTATGGAAATAATCCTAAGTGTATGGTATTATTCCATATAGGATTATGGTAATATTCCATATAGGATTATGGTAACATTCCATATAGGATTAAGGTAGTGCATTATAAATATAAGGTATGAGATAATGTCTAACTCACTCACAAATTGCAACCTAATTTTCGCCATCTCATAAGTGTGAGAGAAAAAACATCCAAAATATGTAGCCAAAATATGCCCAATCACGCTTCTTCTAAACCATGATGCTTTCATTAAACTTTAACTAAACGAATTGATTTATTCCTTAGTTGTCGTTCTTTTTGATCTAAGATGCTTTTCTAATTTCTATTCATAGCTTAGATCGTGATCAGGAACAACGTTCTCTTGATGTATGATGTGTTTTGGATCAAACACATATCTTCGTAACTGCGACACATGGAATACATTATGAATATCGTTGAAATTTGGAGGCAATGCTAATCTGTAGGCGACTGGCCCAATCTTATCTAGAATCCCATACGGTCCGATAAATCTTGGTTCGAACTTTCCTTTAATTCCAAAGCAATGTATTCTTTTGGAAAAAATACTTTAAAAAAAACTTTGTCTCCAATCTCGAAGCCTAGCTCCGTTCGTCTTGTATCTGCGTAGGAATCCTGACGATCTTAAGTTTCTTGGATTCTTTTCTTGATTGTCGTACGATTACGACTATTTCTTCAATCATTTCTGGTCCAAGCACTTTTCTTTTCTAACTTCGTCCTAAAAGAGCGGCGATCTACACTTTCTGCAATAGAGGCTTCATAAGGCGTCATATTAATCGTTGCTTTGTAATTGTTGTATGTGAATTCAATCTTATACCCATCTCTTGTTGAAAACTCGTCCAAAATGAGATATAAACTTGGAGTCTTTGTTTGAGGTGATTGAGCACTCTATGCAAATGTACCATCTTTCGGCGTATATTCGAGATAACTTGTCAACTTCATACATGATAGAGATCTCAGGAAGAAGAACTTTCTAACGTGATTTCCACTAGAAATCTGCAGACCATTTTAACTGAAAAGGTATACACAAGAGACACTCTCGATCAGAGCGCTCCAAATACTTGAGAACTCGCTTTACAAAGCGAACCCATTCTTCAGCATCAGTTGGACTACCAACTCCATTGAAGGACGGAGGATTCAGACGTAGAGAAAAGCTCTGCAATTCTACGACCGGTTTAAAGGGAAAAAGGTACAAGTAAATCTTGTGAAGAATTTGCACTTTCTTATTCTTCCTCTTCAGGATGGGGATTTCTTCTTTTAGGTGACATACTGCATTGCAAACAAATACCAATATGCAACATGTTTTGTTTATCAAAAATGAGAAAAAGTTTCTCAATCAACAAACAGACTTAGATCCCAAAGATCTAAGCCTGTTAGATCTCAAAGATCTTCACAATTATTTATCGCAAGCTTATGATATGAAATAACACAGCTGGATAGCAAAATGATCATATATATCAAGGGAAGAAAAATTGTCTCTTTGAGGACTTTTACAAAACAGGGAAAACTTTGGAATCTGGGGTTTTCATGCATATAGGTACTTTGGCATCTCAAGCAAAACACATCTAGTACGGCTTCTCAGGCACACTACCGCATCATAAGATATCTATAGACACCTAGTATATATATATATATATATATATATATATATATATATATATATATATATATATACACACACACATATATATGCATCCATACTAGCTACAACTATTAGCTTCCACTCTTGCTGATACCAAACTTACTCTGCCCACGAAAGGCTGTCATCGTCATCATTATCTTCTTCCATCTCTGCAACTCTGTCCTTACTACCATTAACGGCTTCATTGGAGTCTGACATCTCTATATATTTCTCAATCTCAGGAGATAGCGGATCAATAACACATCGGGAAATGAGTACAAGGGAACTACTCCAGGGTAAAGGATGTCAGGACCAGTCACAAAAGACAATTGACTGATATCTAGGGGCTGAAGCTGGGTTGTACCAACAACTGGTAAAAACTTAGGTTCATACATAAAAGATCTTGAGAAATCTGGGGTCTCAATGAATTAGCTCGAGTCTCTTCTCAAATCTCCAAAGGAGAAGTCTCAGAAACATGAGAAAATATAACAAACTGAATCGATATAGGAATCTCAAGAGATGAACAAGGCTAACCATACCAATTTAGGTCAATAGGAAACATTTCAGTATTGAGATAAAAATAATTAAACTGTATATGATGTATATCGACTCAGTTATAGATAGCTGAGTATCTGGTAAAGAAGACTCTATCCATATAGCATGGGTACTAGCATTATACTTGGAGGTGGTAGGATCAACATCAATGGGTTCAACGTTCTCTTCGTCATCAGGTATAAAAGAAAAGTTATCAACCAACTGAAGTTGATGAACAGCTGAGATGAAATCGGCCACAGGGGAAAAAAAGAGCCAAAAAGTGGACTCAGTGTACATAATACTGAAAACTGATGATAGTTAGGAGTCTGGGAAAATTAGCTTGCTCAGAAGCTACAAAACCAGGTTCAATTTAATCAATGGCAACAACAGCAGTCCAACTTGCCATTCCTTAGACAATAAACGAATCAATTGGAGTATTGTATCTAATACGTGCTCAGATGCTTATCTCTACAAGCAATGGAATTGAGCGAGAAATTCGCTCAAGATAAACTGCTCATCTGGTGTATATGGATAGAAGCACTCTCTAATCCTTGCTGATGACGATAAATGAACGATGACAAACGAGATAATGATAAAATAAATGACGACAAACGAGATAACGATAAACAAAATGACAACAAACGAGTCGTACTCTTTTGAGTTGTCCGGACAGTCCTTGCCATCGTAGATAAAAAGAATGCTCGAACCTTTGCAGAAAACATATTCATGTTGCTCTGTCGTCTTTTCTCAGGATTTCTTTTCAACTTTAGCTCATAAAGCAATAACTCAATAAAAGCATACATTCACATATAGCAATTCATTCAATAAGGCATATACTCAATTATCAACTCAATTCATTCAAATAAAGCACATACTCAATCATCAACTATGGTAATCATAATCATTATCATAATCATAAGCTCTTACCTGGTGAGCTAGAGATGATGGAATCGAAATATTGAGCTTCTCTAAGAACAACTTACTCTTTAACTCATATTCTCAAAATAGAATCAAATAACTGATTCCATAAACTCAGATTCTCAAGATAGAGTCAAACAACTGACTCCGTAAACTTAGATTCTCAAACAGAGTCAACTCAAAAGAATTCACATGCTCAAAGTGCACAAACTGCACAAGAATCACAAAGATTCACGGTTTCAGAACTCAAAACAACGCACAAGTTGCACAAGGATTCACAAGGGTTTACAAGTTTAGAATTGAAATTTGTGCTTACCTGTGCAAAAGTTCACAAGGATTCACAAGCTCAGAATTCAAAACTGTAATAACCCGAAAAATTTAAAACTTTTATTAGTGATGCTTAAACCAATTGTTTATGGTGCTAAGACCTTAATTATTTTTAAGGTAACCAACAAAACGAATTAGAATCAATTCGAAGATCGAAAACTAGAGAGATCGAAAACTAGAGAAATCAAAAACTAGTGACTAGACCAATCGGATTAGGGTTCCCAGAATAGCCTGAAGATAAAATGAAAGATCTAGAATAAATCTCAATAAAAGGATTGAATTTCTAGAATCATCTCACGAAAACATGTGAGAAGCCAAAGAATTAGAATTTTCTAGGCGGACTTGCGGTCGAGCCTCAAAAGTACTATTCATGTTCGGATCAACTTCCAATCCGTGCTAATCATGGAAATTAATGATAAAAATCAAAATCATGGATTAATATTATTATGAATTTAGAATTATAAGAATCAATTCTCGAACGAAATTCTCGAAGAACCCAACCAACTGGAATATATCTGGGAAAACCCTAAACCGATCCGAACGAACGAAACTCGAACCAAGGGTCTAAATTAATAAGAAATGATTTATAAGACTCAAATTATTTATGAAAGCTCAAGAATTCAATAGAATTTGAATGACCATAATTTAATCGTTCGGATATTTTTTTCCGCGATAACTTGAATTAACATACGGATGCCATCCGAACTTCATGAAATTATTATAAACTATGAAATAAGTATTTTTTAAGGCTATTTAAGAAAATAAAACCTTAAGGTTCCGAGAAATCAATCGAAAGCGCGATAAAACTTAAAGAGTCAGTATTAACATGCCAAATCGGGTAATTTGACTAGTCTTCTCCCAACCACCATAATGGGCCACTCATATAGGTTCCCAAAAGCCATTTTTCTGTCATTTTACAGAGCCAAAACCGTGCCTTTCTCTCTTTCTCTTTAGAACCCCAAAATTCTCTCTTTGTTTTTGAAATCCTTAAGCTTTAATCCTTCTTTCCCAACCATTCCAACCCTCCAATAATTTTTCTAAGACCATACAAAGGTAGCATTAATCATTCTCTTCATTTTTAATGGAGTAGAAATTTTTTAGATTTTTCTTGAATTATTTCATGAAGAACCATAATTTTTGTTCTTTATTTTCTTCATGACTTTTGAGCCACCAAATGCTCTCAAACCATGAATGAAATATGCTTAGAAATGTGTTCTAAGGTTGTGTTTAAAGTTCGAGAATTTTTGGAGCATTTTGTTATTTTCAAAATTTTGTTATAATTTTTTATATAGAAGATAAAATATGCTTTTGTGAATATTATTTCATATTATTGCTTGTTGATGTGTTAGGAGCATGTAGAATAAATATGAGAATTTTTAAAATTTTCTTGTATTTATTTTGATTTTATTTGTTGGAAAATAGTTGAGGTATAGTGTTTAATATATGATATGAACATCATATATTAATATTGAAATTATTGAAACACTACTCCTATTTTTCACAAAAGGGCAGAATTTAGTTAAGTATTTTTAAGCCATTGTTTGATTTTATTTGTTGAGAAATAGTTGAGATATAGTGTTTAATATATGATATGAACATCATATATTAATCTTGAAATTTTTGAGGCACTACTCATATTTTTATGAAAAGGCCAAAACTATGCATAAATATTCTAAGATGTATTTGATTTTTATTTTGAAAATAATATAATATATGATGTTTAAAAATAATATGAACCTATTATGCATTGTTGGGAATTTATTGAACACATATGTAATATATGTGTGATGACAAAAAGAATTCCAAGCATTTAGTTCATATTATAAATATTAGTTGATGTTTAAGGTTAATATTACATGTTTACTACATATTATAAACATGTTGTGAAGTTGTAGAAATATATATATATATATATATATATATATATATATATATATATATATATATATATATATAGTGATACCGAAATATATATGTGAAGAAATAAGCATGTGTTTAAATTTTAATGTATGAAATGAAATGATATTTCATGTTTAGTATATCATATAAGCATGATAAGATTTTTGTGGAATTTATTGAACATCAATTTTCAATAACTTGAAATTGCCGAAAACTTTCATATTGTTAACTCATGGTTTAAAATTTTAATTGATGGTATTGAGTTGATGATTAAATTCTATGGTATGATAGGAGCATATTCTGATTTTATTGGAATTTATTGGATACTTATGCTAATTATCGAAAATATAGCAAAATGGTTAAGTATGAGTTGATTTTAATTGTATATGATGCCATGGTAGTTAATCTATAAGTTTATAATTAATGATTGTGATTATGATGAATGAATGAAACACTCATGCACACATACAGAATAGTTGGGTATTATGTTAGAAATTAAGGTTTTCTAATGCTTTAATATAGTTATGTTGTGTATGGTGTAGTATGGTGTTGAATGGTTACATTTATGTTGTGCCGACAAACAAAACCCCAAATATAAACAACATAGTACTTTATGTACGAGAATCCAAAAGAAATCGACAAATTTCAATAACTTAAGAAGAAATTAATGAGAATCGAAGTTAGACACAAATTAGGGTTTTCTATTAATAATAGGATACTCAAGTGTGAGTTCCTAAGTTAAAGGAACCAAAAGCCGACTTACAACGTTAATGCTCAACAACGATAACCTAATACGGTATTAGATTGAGCGTTAAGACAACTCGATACGATTAGCGATTATATAACGTACACAATCTCCGACGAGTTAAGAGAAACAAACAATGTCGAAAAGTGTAAGCTAAGATTCAAACATAAGATGTCAATCCTTATGTCTCAAAGGTCGAGTTAGTATTCACAAAGAACTCCATTAATTCCTAAGTATTTACTTACGCGATGGTATGAGATATCTCGAATCATAAGTCAAGATTCCCTTTCATTCGTCGTGTTAATACGACAAGCCGTCAAGTATAACCTACTAGGACGTAACTATAATTGTTAAGTCTAGTTAGTGGCTTGAGAATACCCTAACATACAAATCATAACTTGAGTACCTGATAAACGCGCATTTTACACGTTTATTGTTGATATTTAAAGATGATTTTAGATCAATAAAGTGCGTTTATGTATTGGATCTCAATGATTTCATATATTTTTGGAAGATACTGCTCTTGGGTTACTCTTTAGTATTTTGTAAGCTTATAAGATGATAATCGAAGCATGGAACGAAGCACGAGCAAACGAAGGGCAAAAACAGGGCCTAACGACCACCTTCGCGGCCGCTAGCCCGATCGCGAGCCGTGACTGCAAGGCAGAAAGATGTCTCACGACCGACCTAGCGACCACTAGGTGATCCGCGAGGAAATACCATACGACGCGGCCACGACCAGCGACCGCGAGACGTGACCGCGAGCTACCCGACATGAGATGCCTTTGAAAGATCTACTGTCCGATTTCTCGCGGCCATACCTAGCGACCGTGAGCCCGGTTATGAAGCATGCTTAGCGACCGCAAGTCCTGCCGAGAGCCGAAGGAAGCCCGATCGACCAGATCCCTCGTGATCGAGCTCGTGACCGCGAGCTCGGCCGCGAAGCGAGGCGGCTGGGCCTAAAATTAGGCTTTTCACCCTATGCCTATAAATAGGGCTTGACCCTCCCCCTCGCGCCTACACCTGCTCCAGACCGAATTTAGACGTTTTTCCTCGGTTTTTCATTTTTTTTTCCTATTTTTGCACTCTAGCTTTGATTTGGATCCATCTAGCTTTAGTTTTTACATTGTTTTACATTAGTTCTACGTATTGTTGACGCTTTGGAATGTTTCTGTCCGAACAAATTCCATCTTTTTCCCGTTTTCTGCTTGGGTTTGGATACGAACCCAACCATTGTTCTTCCGACGCTACACTATGGGTTTTATCTATTAAATTCTTATTTCTATGCTTAATTCGTATTTTATTTCGTTTATTATGTCTAGCTAATTTCCGTTCTAATCCTAGGGTTTGCATGATTCTATCCTAAATGTTGTGATTCCCGCTATTATTATTTACCTTCCAGGCATTGATTTATGATTCTTGGTGCTTAATTATATGTGTTAATTTCTGATCAATCTTGATGCATATCTAGTTGCCAGTTAATTACTTAACAATTTTAATTGTCAATCGATCTTGAATGCATAATACGAATAAGCCTTGAGTCGTAGATGAGATAGGAACATTCGTAGGAAGCATATTATTTGTGATCCTTTTGGAGTTACTTATTTTCACCTAGAGACGTAACCGTAATAGGGAAAATTAGTAATCAACTGCCACCATTGTCGTAACTGAAATTGTTGGTTACATGTGTGATCTTCCATCTTGTGCGGATTAAAACCGTTAACGAAGAAGGTGATAAACATATGTTGTGGGTAGGATTAATGCATCCATAGGGTTAGTCTTTCTATCTTATTTCCATCTTTGAGTGTTTATTGCTTTCGTTTATTTTGAAGTTGTTACCTTTTGCTTTGGATTTAATATTCGAAGCCCTAAACCCTTCATAAACCAAATCTGTTCTTGAATAATGATGAATTATTGTTGAGTTAGCTTCTGTGTTTTCGTGTTACAATCCCTGTGGATACGATACTCGACTTGCCTTTATACTTGCACGTTTTCGTGTTAGAAAAGTGAGCGATCAAATTTTGGCGCCATTGCCGAGGATTGTTAAGATCATATAGGAATAACTTGACAATTTGGAATTATTAATTCAAGTTGTATTTTTATTTTACTTTTATTTTCTTGCCAGAGCTGATTTCCTTCTTTTTCTCCAGGTAGTTTATCTTCACAAGGTCCCAGGCACCTCCTGAACTACACTAAGATCCATAAATCGAGAATTTCCAAAGAAGAAGAAGACGAGAAAGAAGAAGGCAAGCAATGGCAACGAATCCGAACAACGGGGCATTCTCCCAGCAAGTCGCACGCCCGCTATGGATTTTACAGAGATGCAGCGCCAAATGGCGAACATGGGACTCCTTGTCCCTACTCCAGAGGCAAGACCACTGAATTATTTGTACCGACCTCCTAAGGAGCAATTTCAAGGAGGTGGATGGGGCACGGAAGTGAACGCGAATAACTTTGAGTTGAAGCTGGCCCTAATCAGTATGGTTCAAGGGGAACAGTTCGGAGGACGAGTCACAGAGGTTCCGAATGCCCATCTCGAGACATACCTCGATATATGTGATACCATCAAGCAGAATGGGATGCCACAAGATACGATCCGGATGTGCATGTTTGGATTCTCTCTGCGCAGCCAAGCGAATGATTGTTTCAAGAGCTCGGGCGTCTTGGGATAGGCGGTGGGGAAACTTATAGAAGTTTCTTTCGAAATATTTTCCGTCAGTGAAAGCGCAGAAGATAATAGCCGAAATCTCCCATTTCTGCCAACAAGGAGACGAGTCATTATTCGAGGCATGGGAGAGATTCAGGGGCCTATTGAGAAAGTGCCCAAAACATGGATTCTCCAAAGAGCAACAGATCACGTAATTCTACAGTGGATTGATGCTTCACACGAGGAGCATAGTAGATGCTTCGGCAGGAGGATGCCTATTGAATCGCCGAGTAGAGAAAGCCAGCCGAATCATAGAAGAGATGGCGGCCAATAGTTATCAATGGTCGATGGAAAGAACGCCAGTGGTTAAAGCAGTTGCCGTAGAGGTTGACTCGAAATACGATGATCTCATGGAGAAGTTTACCCTTTTGAAGAGTCAGATCGAGATAGAGGATCTCAATTATATCAATCAGAGAAACCATGGGGAAAATTCAGCATACCATCCTAATAACAGAATCATCCAAATTTGTCGTATGCCAACCCCAATAACTTCCAACAACCTCCAGAAGGCTTCACTGTGCAGAATGGTATGATTCAAGAGCCGAAGAAGCAGAGCTTAGAGGACATGATGCAGCAGTTGGTTGTGAGCAACCAACAACTGACGACTCAGCGTAATCGTGCTCATCAAGACCACCGCCGAGGATAACATAGTTGGAATCCACTGTAGCATCCATGGGAAAACACATGAAGATGATGGAGAACCAAATCGGTCAGATAGCTGCGCAACAGAATGCACAGCAAAAGACGGGCCAATTTTCAAGTAATACGGAAGTGAACCCAAAGAATTAGTGCTTTGCTATCCAGTTGAGGAGTGGACAAGCTTACCAGAACCACCCGGGGCGAAAAGACGAAGACGGTGAAAAAGAAGAGCACCTCACGATCGAGCTCGCGACTGGGCTAGACGGAGACAGTGAGTATTCTAGAGGGGCTCGCGAGTGACACCGCGGTCGCTAGGAAGAATGAAGCGACCGCGAGAAATCAGGCAGTGAGCTCGGGGGAAGAGTTAGCGACGAGCAGGCGACCGCCAGCCCGGCTTTGAAGAAGACAGCAGACGCAGGTTATATGCCTAGCGACCATGCTCGCGACCGCGAGCGTGGCCGCGAGGCGCTTCCAATGAAGAAGTATCCGACGTACACCTCTCCGATTCCGTTTCCGAGTCGTTTAGCTCAACCCAAGCATGACGATAGGCTGACCCGATTCTTGGAGACGTTCCAAAAGGTGGATATTAACATCCTATTACTAGATCGCTAAGAGATATGTCGGGCTATAAGAAATTCCTAAAGGATGCCGTCACCAACAAGAAAAAGCTGGAAAAGTTCGAGACTATTAATTTGTCTCAAGAGTGCAGTGTTGTGCTGCAAAAGAAGCTGCCGCTCAAGCAGAAAGATCCAGGCAGTTTCACTATACCCTGTGTGATTGGAGGGCATACTTTCTCCAAAGTTCTGTGCGACTTAGGGGAAAGCATCAACTTGATGCCGTTGTCCATATTTAACAAATTGGAGATTGGAGAATTGAGGCTAACTACAATTGCTCTCCAAATGGCAGACGCATCAGTCACCCGTCCAAAGGGGATAGTGGAAGATGTGCTTATCAAAGTCAAAGATTTTATCTTCCCTACGGATTTATAGTCCTTGATATGCCGGAGGATGGGAACACACCTCTCATTTTAGGGCGACCGTTCTTAGCCACAAGCAGGGCTCTGATCGATGTGCAGGATGGTGATCTCACCTTCCGTGTGAATAAGGATGAGTTAACCATTTCAATCTATGATACCATCAAGCGAAATGATAACTAAAAGCATGAAGATTGTTGTTCGGTCACCACTGCCACAACCAGCCCATTTTTGAGCTTGAATTCCAATCGACCATTGGACGAGCATGCTACAAAGAAGAGGTGGACTCGGCATAAAACTCAGAGTGAGTCGTTTATGTTTGGGGGAGGCTACTCATATGCTAAATGGTGGTCTGTTGTCAATGATAAGTACAAGGGCAAGCAAAAGTTTGGAAAGACCACAGTTGTCAAATCGCCCGATTGATGAGAGGTAATGTCGAGCTAGCGACGATAAATTTAGCACTGGTTGGGAGGTAACCCAATGTTTTTTTTCTTGCTTTATGTTTTTCATTTTATTTTTCTTGTTTTTCTTTTTTTTCGTGTAGTGTCTTGTTTGTTCGTTTTTAAGTCCCAAGGTATATCATCAATGGCGAGGATTCTATCCACCGTCGGAGTAGCACGACATATGAGGTAAGGTCTCTCCCAATCACTCTCTTCTGCAAACCTTATTGCATCCATTTCACACTGTTTACAATAAGTTTGGGGGGAGTGGACGAGTTTGATTGGGTTGAGAGTCCTTTTTATGTTTTGCTTTGTCTTGTAAAGTTGTTATGCTTTGGGGCTTTTGTCGTGTTTTTGTTTTTGTTTTTGTTTTCGTTGTTGTATCGGTCGATCAACGAGTTTAAGTGAAATGTGTTAATCCATGTGGCCAATGATGATAGAAATTTTCTGAAAAATATGTTGATAGTGCACATGATGTGTTAGAAAACGAAGCATGAATGACTTGAGATTGCTTAGCTTGTTGTTTTCACCATTTTGATTAAACCGTGAGACTTGAGCTTCACTGTATAAACATCTTATTACAATTTCTTTTAACTGTGTGATATCGTGCATGTAATCATCTTCTAGAACTTACCGTATTTTCTATGTCGAGGCCGCAATGTGTGTTTCGAATATGGAAAGGATAAAAGGCCATCTTTGTTAACCACATATTTACCCAAAAACTAACCCAATGATATATACCGTTTGTTGCCTTCTTTGAGCCTTTATTAGACTTTATTCTTTTGTTAACCGGATGATAGGAGGTGAGGATGGATATGGGAATCAAAAGGGAGTAATTTTTTTTTTTGATATTCTAAGTTGGGATAAAAGATGGAGAGTAAGAGAATGGTACCCGTTGTTGGATTTGTATACTGAAAGCAGTTTTGGTTAAGCTTGTATACAATGTTTCCTGTTACAACTATTACAATCTCCTATCTGAATTGATTACTTCATTGCATATA
The DNA here is from genome assembly GCA_036937905.1 of Salvia rosmarinus. NCBI lineage: Eukaryota > Viridiplantae > Streptophyta > Magnoliopsida > Lamiales > Lamiaceae > Salvia > Salvia rosmarinus. Next base: position 80,747 of record JAODLM010000407.1, read on the forward strand.
TCTGTGTCCCCTTATCTCATATATAAGTTAGATCATACAGTGTGTATGTGTAGAAGATCACATAAGACTGTATGATTGGTCAAGCTTAATGAGATATAAAAAGAATCACACCGAGACAACTTGAGGACGAGTTGTCGGTATAGTCATGTATAGATAAGAAGTGACTTGACTTGGTTGCTTGTCTATGCTGGTACGCCTCGACGTATTGATGGATCACGATGAGATGAGTTCTTCTATCGACCGTCGTGAAGAACCTAGATCTCGTGACTTACGATGATCTAAACCTCGATAAGGCATTAGGTGAGTATGAGTTCTTGACCATCACTTTGACTTGTCATGGGTGAGGTTATTTGTTCTAACCCAATATTCTCCGCATCTTGGGTGGTGGCGGTGCTTGATGTTATGCTAGTTATCTCAGACGAGTCACCGTATCCGTTTAGGATGATGACGCCCTTAAGGAGCTCAAAGGTTTATAGTACTAAACCCCGCAGTTGAGTTATCTCAAGTACAATAATAAGGTTGAGTGGTACTACTTAAGGAATTAAAGATATTAATTATTTTAAGCAATGTAATGTTTTAAATAATTAATGGACGTGCGATATCTTAAATACGGGATTCAGAATGTCTAAGTGCAAGCCCGACTCACCTTCGGTAATAAAGGGGTAAGTCAACATTTATTCTCTAGTGGCATGAATAAATGTTTATAAATTAATTTATGTTCTGGGTTGAACATAAGATAATTAATTTATTTGAGGCCCATCTTTATTCCTTGCATTTGATCCCTGGGCTGGCCCATCCAGGCCCGTAGCTTGGAAGAAAATCACGCCCTCTCTCTCTATGGTAAGGATTTGATCCTCTTTATCCATAAGGATATTATTATATTTATGGGATATGCATGGATCCTTTCCTAATGGGATTATGGTAATGCATTATAAATATAAGGTAAGAGATAAGATCAAGGTTAATCCTCAATTATCCATCTATTATTTTCGAGAATTCCTATAGCTTTAGGAGAGATTTTGAAAACTTGGTAGAGAGGATTAGGGTGATTTTTCTCGTAGCATTCTCCATAGATCGTCCCTCTCGACGCTGGAGATCGGGCAACCGGATCTGAGCCCGGAAGGTCAAAGCACGAGTCTCGATCCGCTCATCCCGCATGATTCAAAGGTAAACACGAGAAAACCCCACGTGTTACAATTAATTATATAGGTGCATGCTAGGAATATAATCAATGTATGGTGAATTAAACATCCAAGATAGATCCTCGGGAAAGGGTTAAAATCAGTTTTCCCAACAATTAGTATCGAGCCGTGTTCATTAGATTCGCTCTGCTGGATTAATTCACGTTTGATTATTACGCGCAATATATTAATTGTTGGATCCGCTGCTCATCGTGGCTCGCTTTTTATTTTTTTATATTTTTTTGTCGGATTTTGTTTTTCACCACGAGAAAATCCGTGGTTAGATTATATTTGTTTTTCTGTAAATCTTATCTGTAAAAGAATAACGAAGATGAAAGAACGAAGAACGAGACGACGAAGACACACGGGAGAAACCGGACGCACGACGCGAGCACAACGCTCGGCGCCATGCGCGCGTTCTCGGCGACATCGGCGGACAGGGTAGGTCGGCATCGGCAGGTGGGCAGGGCGACGCGGGCACACGGCTCGGCAGGCCAGGCGGTAGGGGGCGCGCTGCTGCGGATGCCTCGACACCGCCGGCGCCGAGCGTGCACGCTGCGGTGCTCATCGCGTTCGCGGGCGCCAGCGTCCGCGAGGGATGCGCTGCTTGTCGCACGAGATTCCGGCGTGGGCGACGGGACGCGTGTTTGTCGCGCGAGATCCCGGGCGCATGAAGCGAGGCTCATGGTCGTGAGGTCGATCGCGAGGAGCCACGCGAGGCGGCGCGCGAGGTGGGTGGCGGCGTTGGGCTACGCGGGCGCGCGATTTTCGCGCGGATGCCCGGCACCGCCGGCGACGTGGTGCGAGATTCGCGCAGAAACCTCAACCGCGATTCTCGGCGAGGCGCGCGGGCGAGGAAGGGTGGCGGCGGTCTTGGGCGCGCATGGGCGGTGCCCTACGCAGCTGCGCCGCCCATCTTGGGCCAACCCGTCCAAACCCGCCCGCACTGTTTTCCGGCCAACCCGATTTTCCGCCCGAATCCGCTTTTGACAACCGTCCGTGTCCGCACGCGAGGCCCGTTTTCAAAGTTTATGAAGATCGTGACTTTGCAATTCTATGTAATAGATTAGGCAAGAAAGTGTGTTCCACGAGTGGGCCACGATGAACGTAATTTTTTTTTTAATATTTCATTGCATATCGTGGATGTTTAAATTATGCAGAAGCATGTTATGTATGTTTAAATTACGTTGACAAACATATTACATGTTTTCGTGATTGGATGCACATAGTAAGCATGCTAGGTTTATCGCGTTTTCAAGTATATTTTAGAATTCTGCGAGCATGTTTTACTTGTTGAGTTCTATAGAAAAGCATGCTAGGATTACGTGATCTGCATGGACAAACCTTTTGAACAAAAGACTAAGCAAGCATCCCGACATATTAATTTTAAAATTAAAATGTCAAGACCTCCATTTTTGGATCTCTAAACAAAGTGAGACGCACTGTGAGTAAACGCCCACACGCGTGGCTTGCTTGCACTGCTTATCATAAGTTTATTAGATGAGATTTCTAAATAAAACTTTTAAATCTATTGAGAAGTGAGAGTTTCATGTAAACGCCCACACGCTGCGGGCTTGCATGTGCGATTTTCATAAGTTCTCTAGAGATGGATATAAAATGAGATAACAAAGGAATTTTGATTGGAAGCGGTATGGTCCTAGTGAGTATGCCAATTCTAATAATTCATTTTTGTCGTTAAAATTGTGGTCATTGCTTAGACATCACCTCGAGTACAACTTCCCGCGAAGTCCCTTCTTGCGATAGTGATGTGGTCTAGTAAGGTCCAATCATTAATTTCATTTGTCATAAGGATAAGTTGACATGGATTGAAATTAAACGACTAAAAGGTATATTTTAGTCTGGTCGAGGGTTCGTGTTAACGTCCACACGCGTGGCTTGCATGTGGAATTCCTTGGGCGATTGGAGGTTTCAATTAATATTGTTTTATCAAAAGGTTACAATATTATTGTTACGAATTATGTGCGATCGTATGCTTATGTGTTTTACATTATCTTTTCAGATATGTCTCTTACACCGATTATCAATATGCTCGCACAAAATCCCTTTATCCGTCCGAATTTTATCGAGTGGAAACGAAACATGGAATATGTTCTTATTTCAAGAACACATGTTTGTTCTCACTACTCCTAAACCCGATGCCCTCACTGACGATCGACTAATGAGCAGCGAGAGTCAAGCAGACTTTGGCATAAGTCAAACAATATGGCCAAATGCTATATGATGACTACTATGTCCAAAGGCTTGCAGCTGCAGCATCAGTCGATGGTAGACGCGACTGAAATATGGTCAAGTCTCGAGAGTAAGTTTGGGCAATCGGATCGGACGACCGCTTCCACACAATGAGAGAAATCTTGGCGTGTAATATGGAAGAAGGAAGTTCGGTCCATGAATATGTCTCCACATGACTCATCTCATGGATAGTCTTGATCGGTTGGGAGGAAGTATTGACGGCGGAGCCAAGGTCGATATCATCCTCAATACACCGCCCAAGTCTTTTGAGAATTTTCGGCGTGAATGCGATCATGAGCAAGACCGAGTATACACTTAGTCGGTTGTTTAATGATCTCGTGGCGCGGAAGGAGTTATGGGTAAAGGAGCACATGCTCTTGCTAGCACATCTAGGGCCCAAATATTCCGTTGAAAATGGAAAAGAAAAGGGCACCAAAGGTGGTAGAGGCAAGGAAATAGTGGGAGTAATGGGAGCAAGAACATGCTCGCCAACGGAGGCTTAAAGAAGCCAAAGGAGAGGGCAAATGCTTCAGTCGGCAAGACGGGCATTGAAGGCCAAGTGCCCTATGCTCAAGGCTCAAGGTACGCCATTTGCTTTAGTAACGGAAACATGTTTAGCGACTTGTTCTACCCATTCATGGGTAGTAGACACGGGTGCGACTGATCATGTTTGTTACACCTTGCGGGGTTCCCGCGGACAAGGGGAGCGATGATGGCGAGATAACGATCTCCATGGGCAACGCGTGAAATTCGAGGCCGTTGCAGTCGGAGATGTTACTTTATGTTTTGAGGCAACAGTTTTAGTTTTAAAAGACGTTTTATATGTGCCGGAGTTTCGACGGAACCTTGTTTCTGTTTTGAAATTATTTATTCATGGATATTCAGTTATTTTTGATAGTGGGGTTTCTATCATAAGAAATGACGAAGTTATCTGTGTTGGCACATTATATAATTCGCTTAATACTATTTCTGCCAAACATAATATCTATAACTATGTTGCATCATCTACAAACCCTAAAAAAAAAAGTTTTTTTCGCTAGAAGACACCACATTTCTCTGGCATCTTAGATTAGGTCACATCAATCTAAATAGGATCCAAAGACTGGCTAAGAATGGAGCGTTGGGTAATCTAACAGTTACTCCGTTCCCAGTCTGCGAATCCTGTATAGAAGGTAAGATGTCGACCAGACCCTTCAAAGCGAAGGGCTATAGAGCCAAAGAAGTGTTGGAGCTAGTCCATTCTGACCTGTATGGACCGATGTTCACACAAGCTCGTGGAGGGTACGAGTATTTTGTCACTTTCATTGACGATTACTCAAGGTACGGATACATATACCTGCTTTACCGTAAGTCTGAATGCTTTGATAAATTCAAAGAGTTTAAGGCGAAAGTGGAGACGAAGCTTGGTAAAAGTATCAAGTCACTGCGGTCTGATCGCGGTGGCGAATACCTTAGTAACGAGTTTATGGACTATCTAGTGAAGTGTGGGATTACCTCCCAAACAAGACTACACCGGCACACCACAAAGAAATGGTGTGTCGAGCAAAGAAATAGGACTCTTTTGGAAATGGTTAGATCAATGATGAGTTATGCAAAGATTGCCTATTTCGCTCGGGGCACGCTTAAAAGCATGGCATACTTGCTAAATCTAGTACCATCCAAGTCACCGAAAATACCCCTTCGAGTTGTGGTTTGGGCGAAGCCTAGTTTAAGCCACATAAGGATATGGGCGATCCAAAGACATGTCTTTGAACAAGAAGGCGACAAATTGGAGGCTAGATCCGACGCAAGGTCGTTTATTGGCTATCCTAGAGGGAGGAAAAGTGGTTTATTCTATAGTCCTAGGATCGAAGGTCATTATTAGCACTAATGCCCGATTCTTAGAAGAGGATTATATGACAAACCATAAATCCAAAGTTTAAATCATTCTTCAGGAATTAGAAGATGATCATATTCCACCACCGATTAAGCCAAAGGTACGAGATGTCGTGTTTAGTGGGAGGGATCGACACCAGATACTTCAAGAAATTGAAGTGGGTCGAGTTCCACTGGAGATACCGGCCGTACAAGTGGCTCCTATCCAGCAAGTTGTGCAAGATAGAGAACCACAAGTTACTGCACCCACCGTTGCCATTGTGCCAGTAGCGCATCGTCGTAGTGGAAGGGTTGTTTGTCAACCCGAGCGATTTATGTTCGTGGGTGAATCTTCGGATTTAGTTCCGGGAAACGAATGCACAATAATCGACCCATGGACATACAATGAGGCGATACAAGACATTGATGCAAGATCATGGCACACCGCTATGGATTTAGAAATCGAGTCCATATGACTATGGATGTATACTAAAGACACCTCTACCGGATGGCAAGGAAGCCATAGGTAGTAAGTGGGTATACAAGAGGAAGAGATTCGATGGAGAGGTTTCATCTTTTAAAGCCGTGCTTGTGGCGAAAAGGTACACTCAGATTGAGGGCATCGATTTCGATGAGACCTTTTCGCCTGTAGCAATGCTCAAGTCCATCAGAATTCTTCTGGCCATAGCAGCCCACTTGAACCTTGAGGTTTGGCAAATGGATGTGAAAACCGCTTTTCTAAACGGTTACCGTGAGAAAGGTAGAGACATCTATATGCAAGAACCCAAGGTTATGTGGTGAAGGGTGAAGAGCATCTAGTATGGAAGCTTAAGAAGTCCATTTATGGGCTTAAGCAAGCCTCACGATCCTGGAACTTACGCTTTGACGAGGTGGTAAAGTCCTATGGATTTACCCAGTTACCTAGCGAGAGTTGTGTGTATCGTTTAGATGTCAACGGTGATGTGGTATTTCTTGCACTTTATGTAGATGACATTCTTCTAGTTGGAAACAATGTGAAGTTGTTATCGGACGAAAGAGTTGGTTATCCGATCGTTTCAAATGAAAGACTTGGGAGATGCAGCGTACATTCTTGGGATCAAGGTTTACCGAGATTGTAAGAGGAAAATGTTGAGCTTATATCAGCGCCTTACATTGATACCGTGATTACTGCTTTAGTATGCGCACCGCCAAGAAAGGATTGCTACCTTCGGACATGGCGTTCCTTTATCTGGAGCAGCCACCTATGACCGCAAGGAGATAGAGGAAATGAGACAAGTTCCTGCAACTTCCTCCGTATGAAGTCTCATGTACGCAATGCTATGTACGAGGCCCGATATCTCGCTATGCGGTAGGTATAGTAGCTAGATATCGCCTAACCACCGACAAGCTCATTGGACTGCGAAGAAAGCATATACTCAAGCACCGAAAAGGACTCGAGATTATAGGCTAGTTTACCATGCGAGATAGTCTAATGCCTTTGGGTTATCTGCACTGGATTTCCAAGTTGACCGTGATGAGAAAAAGTCACCTCGGCTATGTGTTTACCTTGGGAGGTGGAGCCGATCATGGCGGAGTGAAAAGCGGCGATGATTGCGGACTCTACCATGGAAGCCGAATATGTAGCCGCTTCAGAGGCTGCTAAGGAGGTTGTATGGTTCAAGAACTACCTCATGGATCTAGGTGTGGTACCTGGTTTGCCCAAGAGTATCATAGCCATCGTGATAACTCAGGTGCAGTGGTAAACTCGAAGGAACCACGGACCCACAAGGTGACCAAACATATAGAGAGAAAGTACTATGTCATACGAGAAATCGTGAGACGAGGGGACGTGCTGATTGAAAAGATTGATACGACGGATAACCTAGCGGATCCATTCACAAAGAGCTCGCCGCAAAAGTCTACGGTGCACGCTCGAGGACTGGATTGCGCTGATGGCACCCACTTAGAAAGGAAACTTTTGTATAAGTGGGAGAAGCAAAGTGATGGTTTTGTTTGTAATAGCTAGTAGAGAGACACATTGTATACTAAAAGTTTGCTTTAGTATAAGTGGGAGATTGTTGGATTTGTATCTTGAAAGCGCTTTGGTTGAGCTTGTATACAATGTTTCGTTACCACTATTACAATCTCCTATCTGAATTGATTACTTGATTGCATATATCTGTGTCCCCTTATCTCATATATAAGTTAGATCATACAGTGTGTAGAAGATCACAGAAGTCTGTATGATTGGTCAAGCTTAATGAGATATAAAAAGAATCACGGTGAGACAACTTGAGGACGAGTTGTCGGTATAGTCTGCGGTATAGATAAGAAGTGACTTGACTTGGTTGCTTGTCTATGCTTTGACGCGTCTCGACGTATTGATGGATCACAAATGAGATGAGTTCTTCTATCTCGACCATCGTGAAGAACCCAGATCTCGGTGACTTACGATGATCTAAACCTCGATAAGGTATTAGGTGAGTATGAGTTGTCGACCATCACTTTGACTTGTCATGGGTGAGGGTTATTTGTTCTAACCCAATATTCTCCGCATCTTGGGGGTGGCGGTGCTTCTATGTCATGCTAGTTATCTATATCGAGTCACCGTATCCGCTAGGATGATGACGTCCCCTTAAGGAGCTCAAAATGTTTATTGTACTAAACCCTGCAGGTTGAGTTAGCTCAAGTACAATAATAAGGTTGAGTGGTACTACTTAAGGAATTAAAGAAATTAATTATTTTAAGCAGTCAGAATGCTCTAAATAATTAATGGACGTGCGATATCTTAAATATGGGGATTCGTAATGTCTAAGTGCAAGCCCAACTCACCTTCGGTAATAAAGGGGTAAGTCAACATTTATTCTCTAGTGGCATGAATAAATGTTTATAAATTAATTTATGTTCTGGGCAACATAATATAATTAATTTATTTGAGGCCCATCTTTATTCCTTGCATTTGATCCCTGGGCTGGCCTATCCAGGCCCGTAGTTTGGAAGAAAATCGCGCCCCTCTCTCTCTCTATGGTAAGGATTTGATCCTCTTTATCCATAAGGATATTATTATATTTATGGGATATGCATGGATCCTTTCCTAATGGGATTATGGTAATGCATTATAAATATAAGGTAAGAGATAAGATCAAGGTTAATCCTCAATTATCCATCTATTATTTTCGAGAATTCCTATAGCTTTAGGAGAGATTTTCGAAAACTTGGTAGAGAGGATTAGGGTGATTTTTTCTGTAGCATTCTCCATAGATCGTCCTCACTCTACATTGGAGATTGGGCAACCGGAATACAGTCCAGAAGGTCAAAGCACGAGTCTCGATCCGTTCATCCCCGACAGATTCAAAGGTAAACACGAGAAAACCCCTACGTGTTACAATTAATTATATAGGTGCATGCTAGGAATATAATCAATGTATGGTGAATTAAACATCCAAGATAGATCCTCGGGAAAGGGTTAAAATCAGTTTTCCCTACACCCGTGTGAAAAAGAATAGACCCTATAAGCTCTATTACAAAACCAAGAAAAATATTGTGAAAAATGTGAGCATAAAGGGATTTAGTTATCATAGTATAAGGTACCTTGTGTTGAATAAACAATGAATTAGCATGTTGGAAAGAAAAGGGAAAATGGACAAAGTCCATATGAGTTGATTGTATGAATGGAGGTGCTTGGAGTTATATTTGAGTCACTTAACCATATATTATCCTACCTTAACCAATGTGCATACATTACAACCTGTGAAAAGACATTTTTGATCATATTTTGAACGCATTTGATGTGGTGGAGATATTACAGAAATGGCAAGCCTATGGTAAGTTGTTGCATTGCATTGATTTTTGAGTGTATACAGGTCCTTAATTTCTTTATGAGTTCGAGTGTACTCTATATTTTACGCACATGCCGTTGTGAGGGTTGAATTGAATGAGATTTTTGCTTTCAATAGTTGTACATTGTTGAGTTGACTAATGTCGTCATGTGCGCTAATGATTTTGAGCTTTGAGATATTTCTGAGGCTTGATTGTGTTAATCACCTTTGCTGACGCTCGTTGATCTTTCGTTGTGTCTCTCTTTCCTTTTTGTTTTGTATTTGTTTGAGGACAAACAATGCTTTAAGTTTGGGGGGTTTGATAAACGCGCATTTTACACGTTTATTGTTGATATTTAAAGATGATTTTAGATCAATAAAGTGCTTATGTATCGATCTCAATGATTTCATATATTTTGGAAGATATCGCTCTTGGGTTCCTCTTTGGTGTTTTGTAGGCTTATAAGATGATAATCGAAGCATGGACGAAGCACGAGCAAACGAAGGGCAAAAACAGGGCCTAACGACCACCTTTGCGGCCGCTAGCCCGATCGCGAGCCGCGAGTGCAAGGTAGAAAGATGTCTCACAACTGACCTAGCGACCGCTAGGTTGGCCGCGAGGAAATACCATACGACGCGGCCACGACCAGCGACCGCGAGACGTGACCGCAAGCTACCCGACGTGAGATGCCTTTGAAAGAGCTACTGCCCGATTTCTCGCGGCCATACCTAGCGACCGCGATCCCGATCACGAAGCATGCTTAGCGACCGCAAGTCCTGCCGAGAGCCGAAGGAAGCCCGATCGACCAGATCCACGAGCTCGATCGCGAAGCGAGGCGGCTGGGCCCAAAATTAGGGTTTTCACCCTATGCTTATAAATAGGGCTTCACCCTCCCCCCCCCGCGCCTACACCTGCTCCAGACCGATTTTATACGTTTTTCCACAGTTTTTCATTATTTTTCCTTTTTTCTAGCTTTGATTTGGATCCATCTAGCTTTAGTTTTTACATTGTTTTACATTAGTTCTACGTATTGTTGACGCTTTGGAACGTTTCTGTCCGAACAAATTCCATCTTTTTCCCGTTTTCCGCTTGGGTTTGGATACGAACCCAACCATTGTTCTTCCGACGCTACACTACGGGTTTTATATATTTAATTCTTATTTCTATGCTTAATTCGTATTTTATTTCATTTATTATGTCTAGCTAATTTCCGTTCTAATCCTAGGGTTTGCATGATTCTATCCTAAATGTTGTGATTCCTGCTATTATTATTTACCTTCCAGGCATTGATTTATGATTCTTGGTGCTTAATTATATGTGTTAATTTCGATCAATTTTGATGCATATCTAGTTGCCGCTAATTACTTAACCGCTTTAATTGTCAATCGATCTTGAATGCATAATACGGAATAAGCCTGGAGTCGTAGTTGAGATAGGAACATTCGAGGAAGCATATTCTTTGTGATCCTTTTGGAGTTACTTATTTTCACCTAGAGACGAATAAAGAAGAGGAAAATTAGCAATCAACTGCCACAATTATCGTAACTGAAATTGTTGGTTACATGTGTGATCTTCCATCTTGTCTGGATTAAAACTTGTTAATAGTAAGCAGGATAAACATACGTTATGGGTAGGATTAATGCATCCCTAGGGTTAGTCTTTCTATCTTATTTCCATCTTTGAGTGCTTATTGCTTTCGTTTATTTTGAAGTTGTTACCTTTTGCTTTGGATTTAATATTCGAAGCCCTAAACCCTTCATAAACCAAATCTGTTCTTGGATAATGATGAATTATTGTTGAGTTAGCTTCTGTGTTTTCATGTTACAATCCTTGTGGATACGATACTCGACTTACCTTTATACTTGCATGTTTTCGTGTTAGAAAAGTGAGCGATCAGTACCAACAATCTATAACGTAATAACGTTTAGAATAATACTAAGGTTAGAGTCGAGGATAGACTCGGAGTATATGACTCATAAGTTGAGGTTCATCTATGAATGATGAAGTAAAATAGTTTGGGAATTGAGAAGGTAAGATTATAGGAACTATCTTAACACCATCACATGAAATCATAACGAAACCCTAATTGGGAACATTAAGTCGTAATTTATAAACTACCCTCGATCAATAGAAGGAATCTAAGAAAAGCTATTTTCTTATGAAGGGCTTGATCGTACGTAGTTGCTGAGGAAGGACACTCACACCCTGCCCCGCTTAGAACTTATAGCTTCGGACTTGTAGGTGGGCTCTCTTGAAACAAAAATGATATGCATATCTATCTCAAAGCATGATTTACAAAAGCTTTATGAAATATTATTACATAAACTGTTATTGACAGCCAAATGTTTATGTTTTGTTGTGATCCTATCTGAGATTGGTATATCCAATGTGGTATGTGAATGTGTTGGTCCAGCAACGTTAAAAAAGGGTAACAATCGGATCCGACTTAGTTGAGGACTAACTCGGATTGTGTACACGTGTGACTGTGTGTTAATGTTAGCTACCTTGACCGGTCATGGCGATTATATGTAGGTGGCCACCTCCATAGTGCGAATGAATGAATGAATGAATGATCATATATGGAACAACGTGGATGAAATAGTCTGGCCGGACACTTTTAAAAAATGATAAAATATTTGATAGGCATGAGTCTTTTTAACGAAAATCCTCATGCGCTATTGTAGGTAGTTCAATGACTTGAATTGCGCCCTAATTAGGTTACATTAGGATATTGAACCTTTTGACAAGTCCTTCTGTGACTTGGGTTGGTATTGAAACAATTTATTTCTTTCAATTCATGCATTTATGAGTAGTTCAATGGTTAATTGTATTGGTTAGTTAAGTATATATCCGCTGCATTATCATACCAGTGACGATCCATTTGATCCGTACTTCCTTGAGAAGTCGGGTCGTCACAAAAACTGTGCATGGTCTGCATAAATTTACAAAGGCTCACAGGTTCAGAGTTCAAATCTTGCTCTGATACCATTCTGTCACACCCCAAATTCCTTAACCATAGCTTAGTCAAGTAATTAGGATGTGACGTGGGTTAAGAAATAAATTCTGATAATCGATAACAACAATTTTGACGAATATTACATATCAATAAAAATTATATATGACAACAACTTTCATCATGAAGGAGTGAAATATTTATGGTCCAAAGAAGTAGGATAGTACCTAACAAAGGATGATTCTAGATCCTCAAGCCACAATGAAGAATCGAATAATGAAGAGCAATGGCTGAGGATGAATATTCACAATAGGATAACCATTTTGAGAATATACGCATTCAAGCATGCTTTGACAACAATAAAGATTTATCAACGTTTCAAAGCATGATTTGACAATAATTCAAAGGCATTATATTGGGTCCAACAAATCAATTTCAAACCTTCAAGTAAATCCTTGTGTTGGATTTGTATACTGGAAGCAGTTTTGGTTGAGCTTGTATACAATGTTTCCTGTTACCACTATTACAATCTCATATCTGAATTGTTTACTTGATTGCATATGTATGTCCCTTTATCTCATATATAAGTAGATCAAACGAAGGTGTTGTAGATCACGTAAGTCCGTATGATTGGTCAAGCTTAATGAGATATAAAAAGTATCACAACTAAGACAACTTGAGGACGAGTTGTCGTATAGGCTGCAATATAGATAAGAAGTGACTTGACTTAATTGCTTGTCTATACTGGTACGTATCTGAAGTATTGATAGATCACAGTGAGATGAGTTCTTCTATCTAACCGTCGTGAAGAACCTAGATCTCGGTGACTTACGTTGATCTAAACCTCGATAAGGTATTAGGTGAGTATGAGTTGCTGACCATCACTTTGACTTGTTATGGGTGAGGGTTACATGAGATAACCCAAGATTCAGACTTATTTGGTTTGTCTCGATGTTTTGTAGGAAAACGGTATCCAATAGGATGAAATATATGTACCGAGGATCAAGAACATTGAAGAGCATCTTAACAGGAGTCCGTAGGAGAAAACGGATCCTAATTCGGAGTTCAGACGAGGGAGAACGGGGCGAATAGTCAAAGTTACGCACGGCACCCATCGCACGTCGAGCCCGGCGTCGACCAAGCGCACCCACGGGCACGTATTTCTCGCCCATCCTCACACGACTCGGCCACCCAGCGCCCTTCCTCATACGCCTCATCCACCCAGTCGGCGCTCACTCCCGAGCGCCCGTTCCAACGTCGCCCAGCACACGCGCCCGCTTTAGCATCGCCCCATCTCCGCGCGCGTTCACCCGCAACCCGCGTATCGCCCTCCGCACGTCCAACCGGTGCTGTGAAGAATACGCACGTTCGGTCTATTTCCCTCGCGCGTTCAAGCTCAGCCGGCGTTCTCCCGCACGCCGAGCTCCACCCGCAACGCCCGCTCGTGCCCCTAGCGCCCGACGCTGCACTCCCACTCCAACGCTCACCCGACGCTCGCTCAGCCTCCACCAGGTGCTGGGTAACGTCCATCGCCCCATCTCCCGCGCTCGCCCAACTCTCCACCCGGCGCTCCGTCTTCAGCTTTGCCACTCCACCCGGCGCTGACCATCCAATCGGTGCCTCGCCTCGCGCTCTATCACCAATTCCATCCGCAACCGATGCTCGATGCCCAACGAGCACCCAGCCTCGCCAACTCGTCCGCTCATCCGGTGCTGTGTTCGAGCGTCCTCTTTTCCAATATCCCTCGCGCGCTTGCCTTGAGCCGGCGCTCGTTTATGAGATGAGAATGTTTTCCAAACCGGCGCTCACCCTGAGCCAGCGTTCACTTTCAAGTCAGAATGTTTTCCCAACCGGCGTTCTCTTCCCAATCGACGCTCACTCATTTTATTTATATATAAACGCGCAACGCGTTAGGGCATGGTGGTTCTCAGTTCTGATTTCTTTTTGGGCGCCACTGTTCTTCAACCATCTTCCGAGAGTTCTTCCAGACGACACATATAGAAATTAGAGTATTAATTCTTGCTTTCAGTTTCTTCAATTAATACATTTGTTTACCGAATTTATCTGTTGGTTTTATCGATTATTTTTATTGGATTTTCACTCCTTTGATTTATATTATTATTTCGTTATTTCTTGCTTTATGATTGTTGTTGGATTTAATTTGATATATGATTTCTTGCTTTCGATTAATTCTTGTTCTTGTTGGTTGATTGATGATTATGGTTCATTTACAAGTAGTCTTAGATTAGGGCTTGACGAACCCTAAGAATAGGCTTGCTATTACTTTTGTTTATTGCTTTCGTTTTATTTCTTTCATAGTTTAACTAGGGATTGACAACCCCTGGTTTAAATTTAGCGCTTTATTAGTTTAGCTCGGGATTGACAACCCCTAGCTTATGTATGTTGTTTATTTTTCGTATTTCAATTCCCGTTTGTTTCAAAACCCCCGTTGGTATTAGAATGTTTAGGATTTAATTGTTTTCTGTGTGTGATACGAACAATAGCCCTGTTAAGTTTTTCTTAAGAGACGACTTGGGTTAACTTATCACGCTACAATTACCTCGTACGATTGCGAGTATATTTGAGTGTGTTTTTGGCTCGATCAATTTTGGCGCCGTTGCCGGGGAAAACTTTAGGCATATTGTTTGTGTTATTTATTTTCCATGTTTCTTTTGTTTTTATTTTGTTATTCTCCAGTTGCGTGTGATCTTTTCTTGTTTGAGTGTTGTGTATGCTAGGTCGCCGCAGTCTAAATAGACCGCTTGCTACCCCGTTGGATCGCACTCGAAGATCTAAAAGATCGCTTCTTCCGGAACTGGAGGAGTTTGGTGCCACTTCTGTTAGTGGTGAACAGTCAGAAGATAATCAGAGATCAACCTGTTGTTGAGAATTCTCCCCCCGTTGAGAGAGATGGGTGAGAATGCACGTGCTTTGCGTGATTTCTATAGGCCGGTGATTGGGGCCGCTACTTCCCCAATTGTTCTTGGACCGGTAGCCCGAGACTATGAGCTTAAGCTAAATCACTTCTTGCTCATGCCTACCTTCCATGGGCTTGCTAGTAAGGATGCCTTGGGGTTTATAAGGGAGTTTTGCTCGGTTTTGCAGTCCTTCCCACTGGGAGGACTAAATGAAGATCAGCTCAAGATGCGTTGTTTCCCGTACACCCTGAAGGATAGGGCAAAGTCGTGGTTTCTGGCACTTCCTGCCAACTCTCTGCAGAATTGGAATGCCGTGGTAGATAAGTTCATGACAAAATACTACCCAAACAAGAAGAGTCAGGAGTTGAGGTCTCAGATCATGACCTTTAATCAGACATCAGACGAGCCATTCCATGAAGCTTGGGAAAGGTTTAGGGATCTATTGCAGAAATGCCCTCACCATGCCTTGCCAGATGAAATTCTGTATCAATTCTTCTATGATGGATTGACTCGAGTTTCCAAAGACATGGTGGACAACGCTGCAGTGGAGACATTGGTTCTAGAACGGCTATGGATATCGTCGATATTTTTGAAGCCATGGCTGCTACTTCACAGCAGAAGTCCTTTCATGGTGGGAGAGCCAAGGCACATGCCGTGAACCCTTCGTACGACATGAATAAACAAGTGGCTGAATTGATGAGGGAAGTACACGAGCTTAAGTTGAAGAAGCCTGATCCACCACCACAACACAAGGAATTCATGGAACCTTGTGGAATCTGCAATGAACTTGGGCACAATGTTGATACGTACCCCAGGATGGGAGAGCATAACTCCGAAGGTGAAGCCGAAGCATATGCTATGCAAGGATTTCAACCTAGACAACAGTTTGAGCCTAATCAGCAACAAGTTAACGTGGGATGGAGGAATCAAAATCAAGGGCAGAGTTCATACCAGAATGCGCCATACCAAAGACCTCCACAGCCACAGCACTTTCAGCAGCAGAGGCAATACCCACAAGAAGACAAGAGCCCCCCACAAAGAAGAGTTCTCGCAGCAGCAATACCCGCAGCAGCAGCAGTATCAGCGGGCACCTCCGCCGCCACCTCAGAGGCCAGCTTTTGAGGATATGATCACCCAAAGAATGGATGTTTTCGCCCAAAGATTGGATGCTCAAGACTCCACAAACAAGCGTTTAGAGACGCAAATGGGACAGATTGCTAGCATGTTGAATGAGCTATTGCAGCAAAGAGCAACGGGGGAACTCCCTAGCCAGCCTCATCAGGCTCATGCGATAACTGTTATAAGGGGTGATCGATTTTTCCTAATAAAGTGGGAGAGTCATCTGGCAAGCCGCTGCAGTCAGATGAGGTGGACAAGAAGAAAGAGACTGATGCTAGATTGCATAAGGCAACAAACCCGTACATTCCACCGATACCTTTCCTACACCGGTTGAAGAACGAGAAGCAGGACCGGAAATTCAATGAGATCTACAAGCTCCTGTCCAAGGTGAATGTAAATTTGCCTCTTTTGGACATCATCAAAAATATGCCGGCCTACGTCAAGTTCTTCAAAGAGCTAGCTTCAAAGAAGAGAAGATTTGGAGAGAATGAGAAGGTGATGATCTCCGAAGCAGCTAATTCCATCCTACAACACCAATTGCCTCCCAAACTCCGGGATCCAGGTAGTTTTATTATTAAGATTGCTTTGGGTAACAGGAAAGAAGTTTCTGGCATGCTAGATTTGGGGGCCGGGATCAATCTTATGCCTTATTCTATGTTCATACGATTAGGATTAGGTGAACTTAAACCCACTAGGATGTGTCTACAATTAGCTGATAGGTCCGTGAGATACCCCAAGGGTATTGTCGAGGATATATTAGTTAAGATGGGTGGATTGATTGTTCCCATTGATTTCGTTGTTTTGGATATGGGAGATGTTAGGGAAGATGGGGAGGAACACACACTGTTGTTGGGGAGGCCATTCATGGCCACAACCAACATCCTAATTGATGTTAAGAATGGCACATTGAAAATGACTGTACTTGGTGAATCTGTGTCTTTTTACGCACATGATAGTGTGATAACTCCTCTCGTTAAATTCATTGATAATCATGCTTCCATAGATGTTGATCCCTTGGTCGAGAATGTTTTCTTTGCAGGTGCGAATGCAAATATCGACAAGGATAAAATGAAAAGAATTCATAATCGGCGGTGTAGTTCGCAAGGATTTAAAGCGGAACGAAAGTTTCACTTCTACATTCTCGTTTGAAGTCCCCGCCGATAAGCTCAACTCGATGGAGCGCCTTACATTATGGAAAAGGTGTTTCCTTATGGAGCGGTCTTACTTCGTGACCCCACTCCAATGGATCATTTATCGTGAATGGACAAAGGGTGGGGCCTTGCTTTGATCGAGGGGACGGTCCAAAAGAAGTTGATAATATCTCTCTAATGGATTACATCGTGCTCACGACGTTAAACTGAGTACTACGTGGGAGTTTACCCACAGATCTTTTCTTCTCTTTTTCTTCTTTCTCTTTTGTTTGCTTCGTTGTTTTCTTTGTTCTATCTGTTGTCGTTGTGTTTGTTTTGCTTAGATTTGGGACGTTGTAAGCAGTGTGGTGAAACCGTGATACTCGAACTCTGTCGTGCTCGCACACACTCCAGCCCTGTCTTCGCCATCTTTCTTCAGGGAAGTTCTCATCCTCTTATATTTTGTGCTTTCATTGTTTAGAGCACTGAGGACAATGCTCGAATTAAGTGTGGGGGATGAGTTTGTTGTGTGATGATTGTTGGTGTATTGCTATATCTATTTGCAGTATTTTGGGCTTTTTATGGTGATAAAATTTTTGTGATGATGATTTAGAATCAAGTTTTATTTTGTGCTCGTAAGGTTGAGATTTTGATTGTTGCATCTGAACTCTGTGGTATTGGTCAAGCAGATTTTGAATTTCCGAGACTTTTGGTGATATATGATTTGAGTGTAATGTGAATTGACGAGATTGTGATTGATAGCAAATGAATAGGGGAAAATTATGACGACCCGACTTCTCAAAGAAGTACTGATCATATGGATCATCACTGGTATGATAAATGCAGCGGATATATATAATTAAACCAATATGATTAACCAATCAATTGCGAATAAATGTATAGACTAAAAGGAATAAGCTGTATCGATACCACCTCAAGTCACGCAAGGACTTGCCAAAAGGTTCAAGGTTCAAATATAACCCAATCAGGGCATAATTCAAGGAGGCAGTGCGACCTCAAGTTCAATACGATATGAAAACAGTCATAATCAACAGATACCAACAAAACATCAGAGTTTGACAGCAATAAACGTGTGAACATACATATGACGATGCATGCTCAAGGTTCTAGAAATCCCTTCAATTAAAGCAACAAAACCACTACCACTTTACACCGCCTCGCACCCATCATCAATCCTTGCTCAACCTGCACATCAAAAACGAATATGCAGGGCTAAGTACAAAAGTACTCAGTGGACTCATTGCCGAAAATATTTTCTTTATAAAAGTTATTGAACTGCCCACAATAGCACATGAGGAGTTTAGTTGAAAAGACTCATACCTATTAAATATTTTATCATTTTCCAAAAGTGTCCGGCCGGACTATTTCATCCACGTTGTTCCATATCTTGTAATTCATTCATCATTCATTCGTTCATTCATTCGCGCACTATGGAGGTGGCCACTACACATAGTCGTCGTGACCGGTCGAGGTAGCTAACCTTAACACACAATCACATCGTGTACACAATCCGAGTTAGTCCTCAACTAAGTCGGATCCGATCGTTACCTTTTTTAACGGTGGACCAACTCATTCACATACCACATTGGATATACCAATCAATTCGCGCCCCACATTTGGACAAACCAACCTCGAGATATGGACACAACAAAACATAAATATTTGGCGATCGATAACAGTTCATGCGATAATTTTTCATAAAGCTTTTGTAAATCATGCTTTGAGTTATGCATAACATTTTCGTTTCAAGAAAGCCCACCTCAAGAATTGTCCTTCTTGGAGTACGTGCTAGCGATCATCTGTTGTTTTCGTTTACGTCCATGCTGGAACTTATCAACGCAAGAAATATGATTTAGTATGTCATTCGTTTCTTTCGAGAAGTATCATTAAGATTCGACAACTCGATATCTTTTAAGTCTTTGGGTTTTAGGATTTTCGTCATCGATATGACTTAATTAACATTTATATTTCGTCTATTCGATTGGTCTCGTCATAACGATAGATGACACTTCGACGTTGCATTCTTCCCTTCCAACGATGTTTCTCCGCGTCGTTTCGTATAATTTATGAATCTTAAGTTCATAACTAATATTCGTCGTTTGTTAACGGGTATCAAGGTTTTCGAGTTCCAAATCCTCATTCATTGCTAAAATTTCTTCGCCGCGTTTTTTGTCTCACACGTCCCACATATTCTATCCGAGAAACTCATACTAATACTACACAATTAATAAATATTTCTCGTAAATCAATCATCATCTAACAAACGTTTTATAAATTTAAGTTGCTTAAATAAAATTTTCTCAATCATGTATTTGACATAAGCAACTTATTACTTAATTAAATCTCCAATTTAATTAAGTAGATCCATAATTAAATATTAATTAAATGGATAAATTTAAAAGTCCAATAATATTTGATTAATCAAACAAATTAATTTAATTAATCTTAGATATCCACTAATTAGGATTTATTTCTCATCACACTTTTGTAACAAAATACATAAGGTCTATCTCATTATATAAGTAAATCACTTAAAAAGAATAATTCTCAAATTATCCTTTAACATAATTAATTAATTATGTTATTCAATTTCTATAGATTAGACTTTATCCAAGCTAATGAATTTAATTAACTCTCTTTAAATAATTTATATTTAGATTATTATTTAATTAATTAAGAATTAATCTCAAAATTTAATTACTAAAATTAAATCTCATATTTAATTAATATAGAATTTATTCAATCCTTAATTTAATTTTAATGGATCATAGATGAATAGTTCAAGTCCATTACCAAATTAAATTCTTAGCCCAATATTGAAAATAAGTCTAAACCATATCAATTTAATTCAAGAGCCCTTCTTCCATTTAATTTAAAAGCCCATAGCAATTTATTCTAAAGGCTCATCTTTCATTTAATTCCAGAAGCCCATCTTACATAGGCCCAATACCATTTTATTTTAAACCAGCCCACATCACATAGTCCATTCTCTTTCTTCTTTTTTTTTTTCGGCCCGTAATCAAGGCCCAACACAAAAATTTTCGGCCTAATGAAAATAGGGCCCAAACCAACATAAAATTGAACCCTAGCAGCCCCAGCCTCCTCCCTCCCATTTCACACCTCTCTCTCGTCTCTCACACTCGACACACACACACACATGAGATGCACACAAGCTCTATCTGCCGCCGCGTCGCTCCTCCATCTCGGCCGACACGTCGTCGGCGGTGAGCCGTGTCGCCGCGACCACCGCGCCTTATCTCTTCCATTTCTCTCTGTTCTCAGCTACTATTGTCGTCGTGTATTGTCGTCGCGTGCAGCACCACCATGTGCAAAACCTTCGGCTAGTTGTGCCGCCACCGCTCCTTCTCTTTCGGTTCTTGGCAAATCGACGCACACACACTCACATACACGAACACTGTCGTCGCCCGACCGGTGCACCGACGCCATGCCATCACCGCCTCACCACCGCAGCCTCGACTCGCCAAAGACCGCCACCGTCGATAGCAACAACCTCGCCCCTTTCTCTCTCGATCGGCGATGACAGTAACGGTTATTAAGGTTCAAGAGTAGCCTCTGTAATTAGGATTCTATTTGCCATAGTTTATGTAATTCAAGAAATTCTGGAACTTATTCTTTATCTTGTAAATTCTTGTATTGTCGATTTTTCTTTTTGTAGATGAACTATGTTTTGTTGTGGATGAACTATGTCATTTATAAACATGAATGTTGATGCATCGCTTGGTATCAGTATGCAAGCTTGTTAATTCTAAACATGAGAAATTGTAAATGGAGAGATGGATAAGATAGAACCTTGGTGAGGAATTTGCTGTTATTCGGACTGTTTGTCAAGTTTTGGAGCAAGAGCTTAGGTTCCTCAAGATGCTAGGCTCGCTGCTCGACTTTCCTCCTCAAGTTGTTCGAGCAGTTTGGAAAGTGGAGAGTGGAATTGTGAGGTGAATCAATTGAATATGAGAGGAGGAAAATGTGTTGTCAGAAGTTGGCATTGCTTGCTTAGAGAAATGATGAAGTTTGACCAAAATGATGAGTATTTAGGAAAAAGTAGAGTAAAGTAGGGTAAAGTGGAATATTCTAGGAATAAAAATGATGTGGTTTGACTAGACCATTTATCCCATATAAAAATATCTAACTCGATTTATAATCAGATTCATTCTCCGACATTCGCTTAAATTTTCTCGCTCGAAAATAAAATCGAAACGTCAACGATTATAAAATTTAATAATCGCTCTAATTCAAATCTCGATTTAGCTAAATAAATTAGTAAATCAAAGTTTTAAATTTTCGGCTATTACATACCACCCTTTAAAATAAATTTCGTCCCAAATTTGCTAACCTTGTAAAAGATCCGGGTATTTCATTCATAACGGATTCCAGCCTCCTGTGTTGCTTCTTCTTGACCATGGTGTCGCCATAGAACTTTCACTAACGGTATCTCTTTATTCCTTAGCTTTTGGATACGTTGGTCTAAAATTTCCGTAGGCAGTTCTACGTAACTCATATTGTCATCGAGGAAAATATCTGTCGGCGGTATCACATAGTTGGGGTCATGTATGTACTTCCTTAGTTGTGAAACATGGAACACATTGTACACGTTTTCAAAGCTCGGCGGCAATGCCAATCTGTACTTTATTGGTACTATACTCTCCAATATTTCATAGGGTCCTACGAAACGTGGTCCCGAAGCTTCTTTTTTTTTTTTTTGATTTCTTTTTAACAGGGAAATCCTCGAGAAAACTTTATTTCCCACATCAAAATATAGCTCTATGCAACGTTTGTCTGCGACGCATTTACCGTCGATTTTAGCTTCTTTGGTCCGCTTGGCGGATCTGTCTGCATAATCTCGATCATTTCTCCTATCGAGTCGTCCTAATATTCTTCTTTCTCCACTTCATCCCAATAAAGTGGTGACCACATTTCTTTCCGTAAAGCGCTCAGACGGGGTCATTCCAATAGTTGCTTGATAGCTGTTATTGTAGGCGAATTCTACAAGTGGTAACACTTCTCTCTATCCGGGACCACAGTCCTCAACATGTCTTCAAGCGTTTGAATGGTCATCTTAGATTGTCTTTCCGTTTGAGGGTGAAATGCGGTACTGAAATACAGTTGAGTTTCCAAATTCCTTTTTGTAAGTTTGTCCAAAATCTGGATGAAATTTTTGGATCTTTATCCGACATGATAGTCTTTGGAACTCCATGCAAACGTACGATTTTTTGAACGTACAACTATTTTAATCTGTCTGATCCATATGTTATTGAAATTGGTAGAAAATACGTGCTCTTGGTTAAACGATCAATGATGACCCAAATAACGGTATTTCCTCTTTATGATTTGGGTAGCACGGTAACAAAATCCATGGCTATGTCATCCCATTTCCATTCCAGAATGTCTAGCGGCTGTAAGGTTCCATACGTTCGCTGATGGATTGCCTTCATATGTTAGCACATCAAACAACGTTCTACGAATGAAGCTACGAACCAAAATTTCTCCTTGAGATCTTGGTACATTTTGGTGCTTTCGGGGTGTGCGGGGTAAGAAGTCTCATGGGCTTCTCTTAAGATCTCGCTCTTAAGTCCTTCGTTTTCTGGAACACACACTCCCCCGTCATACAATAAAACGTTATTTGTTGCTTCTTTGAAATTCTTGTGGTTGTTGTCTTTAATCTTGGCTCGTATTTCCTCTAGCTTCTTGCCCTTCCTCTAAGCTTCTAAGATTCAGACTCTTAAGTCTGGGATTGTAATCAACATTGCAATACGACCTTCTATCATCTGAGATAGGTCCATGACTTCGATATTCATCCTCTTAAATTCCTTTATAAGTGTCTCTTCACGACTGAGGAGACATCCCAAACTAGGATGGAATTTACGACTCAAAGCATCGGCTACAACATTAGTCTTGCCTGGGTGATAATTGTTACCACAGTCGTAATCTTTCACTAGTTCTAACCATCTTCATTGCTTCATGTTAATATCTTTCGTCAAGAAATACTTCAGCTTTTATGGTCAAGATAGATCTCACATCTTACTCCAAATCTTTAAGGCATGTATGACCGCTACTAATTCCGTGTCGCGTAGGATAGTTCAACTCGTAGGCGTGAATCGCCAAGCATGGACAATAACTATGCTCTTTCATCGAAACATCATAATCCATTCTTCAAGTGTCTCAGATAGATCGTCGTACTCCTTATCTCGCTTGTGTCATCATGAGTACAGTCCGTTGTCGCGAACTCCTTCAATCTCTGGAAACTAGTCTCACACTCGACGGTCCAAGTGTATTTGATTCCTTTTCTCAACAATTGGGTCATGAGTCGGGCTATCGTTGAAAATCCTTCGATAAATTTTCGATAGTAGCCGACAAATCCTAAGAAGCTCCGAATTTCATTCGGTTTCTTTGGAAATTCCCATTCTCGAATCAGACGATTTTGAGGGTCTACTTTGATTCCCTCATGGACACGATGTGACCTAAGAATGTCACTGCCTAACCAAAACTCACACTTGCAAACTTGGCAAGAGTTGCTCTCGCCTCAACTTTTGCACAACAAATCCTCAAGTGCTCTTCGTGGTCTTGGTTATTCTTCGAATATATTAGATATTGTCTATGAATACTAAGATAATTTATCTAGTACGGGTAAAATACCCTATTCGTGATATCCATAAATATTGTCGGGCATTTGTAAGTCCAATTGGAATAACGAAGAATTTTGAAATGACCATACCTTGTACGGAAGCCGCTTTAGGTACATCTTCGGATCAAACCTTAGTTGATGGTATCCCACTTTAAGTCTATCTTCAAAAGACTCGCTCCCTTAAACCGATCAAACAGTCATCAATTGGGACAAGGATACTTATTCTTTAGAGTTATCTTGTTTAAATCTCGCCGCCTATGCACATTCTCGTACCATCCTTTTCTTCACAACAAGGACATGTGCTCCCATGGAGGTACACTGGTCTAATGAACCTAACTCCAAGAGTTCTTGTAGTTGATTTTCAATTCCTCACGTTCCTTGGTGCCATCCGTATGGGGCTTTCGACATGCGGGCGTAACTCGGTTCGAGATCGATTGTGGGCTCAATCAGCCGAGTCGGCGGTAATCCATGTAGTTTATCCGAAAAATCATTCGAATATTATCTCACAATCGAAACGTCTTCTATCATTTTCTTATTCTCGGTCTTTCTTCGAGATAGACAAGGTAGAACCGGTTTTCTATCCCGCCCAAGAATGCCCTTGTTTATAGCGCGAATATGATTGAGACTCTTCTTCCCATGTCGATCCCGTGAAAGTCTATAGGTTCTCTCCAAACGTTGAAATAAATTTTTCTTTCATTACACGTGATAGTCACATTATATTCGGTTAACCAATCCATCTCTAGGATTATATTCACATCTATCATAGGTATGACGTGAAGATTATCCGTCAAGACCAAGTAAACCTAGTCCAAATTCTAGGTTCAAGCATGTGTGGGTTACCATTCTTATACCCCCTCTTTCGAGGAGATATTCTCATGATTTGTTCAGCGTTTAGGATCTCGATCCTAAGTTCTCTACGATGCTTCAAAGAATAAAAGAACGCGGCGCTTGAGATCAAACAAGAGGGTAACAGTAATTGAGGAGTATTCACACCGCCAAGTTTCCTTGGTTCCTGGCGGCACGGGAATTTCTTTTCCGGTCGAGGCGAGGTCCTAGTTTCTTCGGGCGGTTCTGTTGTTGATGATGGTGTTGTCGTTCTTTCTTCGCCGCGCATTGCTGTTCTTCTTCGCCGTTGTTGTTGTTGGAGTTGGCGGTACTGTTGCTGCGGTTGTCGCCATTGTTGTTGTCGTGGTTGATATGGTCGCTGATTTGGCTGGAAGTACCGGACCGGGGTTTGTTGCTGGAACGGTTGAGCTTGGATAGCGCGGATTTGTCGGACTCGATTCGGTTCATTGGGATGGTCATTCTCTCATTGGCGTATCCCTGGACAGTCCCTGGAGTAGTGACCCCTTCTGGACACATTTGAAACATTCATCATTGTGAACATGTAGACTCCTTTGTGACTCCTATGGCATTTAGGGCATACGGGAGTTTCACTAATATTTAGTTTCCACCGCTAGCGCGGGTACTATGGTACGCTCATTGTCTTATTCGTGCCTAGATGGTACATTACTCACTTGTCATGGCCTCGTGTCGGCCTCGGCCAACATTTGATCTTTGACCCAAGGGTCCTTCCCACTTTCTCTTTCCACGATCTCCTTGGTGATTCGGTGGACGACAATGACAATCCTATCCTCGGGCGGGGCATCCTCAATGTCCAATGCTCTATTAAGGGCCTCACGATAGATCGATTTCCATGACCGATTAGTGACACTCGATCTCATGATAGAGTGATGCAACCTAAAGTTCGTTGATTCCCGACTGGTTCGGGTTCCCAATGAACCAATCACAAGAGCTCGAGCAAAGCGGTTAAATTTTCAGCCTATATAGAGGCTTGTAAACTCACGAAATATTAAGCTTTGATTTCAAATATATTAATGAGTTTTATTCTCTTCAAGAGCTCTTCGCTTTCACATTTGATTCTAGGTTACGATTCGCGCCAATTTCAACCGATTGACGAGGATCGATCACTGAGTCTCTTTAGAACTTCTCGCCTCTTCTCGCCGCTGTCAACAATCGAGGCGCATACGCGACATCTCGCAGGATGCACGGTCGTAACTGTGACCGTGGTCTTTCCTTTTCGTAAATTGTAGAACTCGTGTTCTTTCATCTTACAGTAGCTCTTAGAATGTTCTTCTCGACACTTCCTCCTCGAACTCTTCCTGTGTGTAAGCTTCTAGTTCCTATTCATATAAGGTCTTTCTTCGCTTCCGCCTTGAAATCAGCCGCACCAATCATTTGCAAAGCAACGCATGACAAGCGCCTTAAGAGGTGCAATAAAGGAATTTAAGGATTCGTTCTAGCGTGAATCCATAGCTCCGCATCCACTAGATTCCCAAATCCGCTGAAAATTGGTGGATTCTAACTAAGGATTAGCTCTTCAATCCCTCTTATATATACGCAATCAAACATCTTCTTATACTATCCATCGTGATCTTAAATATCTCGGTAGCGATATGTATTTATAATCATACGCTAGTCTAGTACATCGTCGACATCATGTAATACGACATCAAACTAATTGCCTCGATGAGCTATCATCATATCAAGTCAAATGCCTCTACAAGGATTTTCATCGTCCGTTTCTAGATTTACCAAAAGAGGCCTGCACGGAGTATGATGCTCCAAAACTAATATCGGCATCCTCCACATACTTAATCACGATGCGCATAAATATTTAAATACTACCGAGGTCATCAAAATAAGAGTTCGTATCGTAACCACTCATCGCTCGATGCATCACCAAATATGCAATCGATATAAACAAAACACTTTCTAGTCTTAAATAACTAGATCCATAATCGCCTGTGGTATAAATAGAGCTCATCGTGTTGGAGTCGAACCAGAGTATGGGTACTATCAATTTTCTCCATCTCATTGTCGCAGTGTGTCCTCCTCGTGATCTTCCTCCTGGGTCCTACTTCTCTTTGACCTCATCATCGAATGTGGGACTCACGGTTTCTCAATTCAAATAATTCTAGCTTCTTCCATAGCAATTAGGTCTCGGTGGACCTCACCATGATCTCCTTTATAGCATCACGGAATTTGAGAAACGGCAAGATGGCACAAGTTTCTCTCACAACGCATACGGTTAGGCCACGTGATTCGCCAATCTCTACAGATCGTGGGACATGCGTCCGCACGGGTGGTCATTGAACTGGGAAACACCGGTAGGTAGATGTGAGGCCGGCATGGACCGATCGACAACGATGATCCGGGCGAGCAATGACGGGAAGAAATCCTATTGGTGGTAGGACCGAAAAGTGAGTTGTCAAGGACGAGAAGTTCCACCTCGAATATGTTCCTATCACAACCGTGTAAGAACGCAGTCCATTAGATGCTAAACGAGGCATCTCGGGTGGAGCCACTCAGATTTTCGTCATGCCATGTGTATTCTCGCTCGAGATACGGTCCAAGGTGCAGCTCCAGATACCATGAATACATAGTTCGTGTGCCCGACGGAACAGAAAGTCCACCTCAAGATCAAGCTCTCGTGACGATATATGTATTCGATGATATCTCGCGTGTATACCCACCGCCTGGGTGGCGATTGCAATCACCGGAGTACACCGTCGAGTTTGACGCACCACGGGCATGTGCAAGCAGCCCGCTGACGCATGAAGTGCGTTAAGAACTCACCGACGCCGTCTTTTCGGTACATCCGTAGGAATCAGAGGAACGCACCACCTTCTCGATGTGGCTCTTATAAAATAAAAGACTTCTAGTCGTAAAAATCGTCCGAACCACAATCTTACATCCTATATTCCTAAGTGCTTATGAAACTACTTTCATAGTTTGGTCTTTGGAAAGAGACTGTATGGTCTCTTAGGGTAGAACAGACTTTCAATGCCTAGCCTTCGGGTAAAGGCTAAGTGGTCACCATTTGTCATTGGGTTATGAATTTCTTATTTCCATTCGAATCATAACATTCGATCATATGCGTTCCCGCAATACTCAAAATTCTTTTTTTTTTTACACATACTTTCTTAACGTTATGCTTTGATTCTTCGTTATCGCCACGATAGAAATAGACGATAGTGTTCAAACCTTCACATAGAGAGGTTGTGATTCATAGCAAGGCGAACCTCCGCTAAACAATCGTCGTCATCGTAGAGTTGTTGCATTCTCATCATCAAACCGCTCGGATTGAGATTCTTATAATTTTGATGTTCTCGCTCTTCCTTAGTATTCCGCTCAATCGGGACACCTTATGTTCTCATACTAAGTTCGCGCAAAAGGGATCATGCGCCTTAAGAATCTATGTTCTCATGGGAAACATACTCATTTATATTATGCCTCTAGCATGCTTTGCATATAGGAGTAAACACAACTCATAACATATATGTAATCAATGATATTCTCATATCATTACTTTATCAATCTCCCAGAGTTTTCAACTCTTTTCAATCTACAACCAGTTATTTTGAAAATAACAATTTCAATCATTCTTTTAAAAAAAACTCATTGGAAACAACAACTCCATTTGAAATTCTAAAACTTTTCTCCTTTCAAACATATTTCAGCCTTCAAAACAATGCGACTTTTGTAAGTCCATTTCACATTTCATAACTTCCATCATTTCAAAACAACTTTCACCATTTCAAAGCAACTTCCACAATTTCTAAACAACTTCCAATTGAGATGGTTACATTCTTCCTTGTTGAAAGACGATCGATGGAGTGCAAGCAAAGGGCAACAAATACCAACAGCCAAGACTCAACTTTCAACTTAAGATTCAAGGAAAGAGTTTCTAGGGTTCAGAGCGAACAAGTGCTCTGATACCACTTTGTGACGACCCGACTTCTCAAAGAAGTACTGATCATATGGATCATCACTGGTATGATAAATGCAGCGGATATATATAATTAAACCAATATGATTAACCAATCAATTGCGAATAAATGCATAGACTAAAAGGAATAAGCTGTATCGATACCACCTCAAGTCACGGAAGGACTTACCAAAAGGTTCAAGGTTCAAATATAACCCAATCAGGGCATAATTCAAGGAACGAGGTACGACCTCAAGTTCAATACGATATGAAAACAGTCATAATCAACAGATACCAACAAAACATCAGAGTTTGGCAGCAATAAACGGGTGAACATACATATGACGATGCATGCTCAAGGTTCTAGAAATCCCTTCAATTAAAGCAACAAAACCACTACCACTTTACACCGCCTCGCACCCATCATCAATCCTTTCTCAACCTGCACATCAAAAACGAATATGCAGGGCTAAGTACAAAAGTACTCAGTGGACTCATTGCCGAAAACATATTCTTTATAAAAGTTATCGAAGCGCCCACAATAGCACATGAGGAGTTTAGTTGAAAAGACTCATACCTATTAAATATTTTATCATTTTCCAAAAGTGTCCGTCAGGACTATTTCATCCACGTTGTTCCATATCCGTAATTCATTCATCATTCATTCGCTCATTCATTCACAGCACACTATGGGTGGCCACCTTCACATAGTCGCCGTGACCGGTCGAGGTAGCTAACCTTAACACACAACACATGCGTGTACACAATCCGAGTTAGTCCTCAACTAAGTCGGATCCGATCGTTACCCTTTTTAACGCTGGTGGACCAACTCATTCACATACCACATTCGATATACCAATCGATTCGCGTCCCACATTTGGACAAACCAACCTCGATATGGACACAACAAAACATAAATATTTGGCGATCAATAACAGTTCATGCGATAATATTTCATAAAGCTTTTGTAAATCATGCTTGAGTTATGTATAACATTTTCGCTTCAAGAAAGCCCACCTCAAGAATTGTCCTTCTTGGAGACGTGCTAGCGATCCTCTGTTGTTTTCGTTACGTCCATCTTCGGACCTTATCAACGCAAGAAATATGATTTAGTATGTCATTCGTTTCTTTCGAGAAGTATCATTAAGATTCGACAACTCGATATCTTTTAAGTCTGGTTTTAGGATTTTCGCCATCGATATGACTTAATTAACATTTATATTTCGCCTATTCGATTGGTCTCGTCATAACGATAGATGACACTTCGACGTTGCATTCTTCCCTTCCAACGATGTTTCCCGCGTCGTTTCGTATAATTTATGAATCTTAAGTTCATAACTAATATTAAATCGCTTGTTAACGCTGTATCAACGCTTTCGAGTTCCAAATCCTCATTCATTGCTAAAATTTCTTCGTTTTTGCCTCACATGTCCCACATATTCTATCCGAGAAACTCATACTAATACTACACAATTAATAAATATTTCTCAGAATCAATCATCATCTAACAAACGTTTATAAATTTAAGTTGCTTAAATAAAATTTTCTCAATCATCTATTTGACATAAGCAACTTATTACTTAATTAAATCTCCAATTTAATTAAGTAGATCCATAATTAAATATTAATTAAATGGATAAATTTAAAAGTCCAATAATATTTGATTAATCAAACAAATTAATTTAATTAATCTTAGATATCCACTAATTAGGATTTATTTCTCATCACACCTTGTAACAAAATACATAAGGTCTATCTCATTATATAAGTAAATCACTTAAAAGAATAATTCTAAAATTATCATTTAACATAATTAATTAATTATGTTATTCAATTTCTAAAGATTAGACTTTATCCAAGCTAATGAATTTAATTAACTCTTTAAATAATTTATATTTAGATTATTATTTAATTAATTAAGAATTAATCTCAAAATTTAATTACTAAAATTAAATCTCATATTTAATTAATATAGAATTTATTCAATCCTTAATTTAATTTTAATGGATCATAGATGAATAGTTCAAGTCCATTACCAAATTAAATTCTTAGCCCAATATTGAAAATAAGTCTAAACCATATCAATTTAATTCAAGAGCCCTTCTTCCATTTAATTTAAAAGCCCATAGCAATTTATTCTAAAGGCTCATCTTTCATTTAATTCCAGAAGCCCATCTTACATAGGCCCAATACCATTTTATTTTAAACCAGCCCACATCACATAGTCCATTCTCTTTTTTTTTTTTTTCGGCCCGTAATCAAGGCCCAACACCAAAATTTTCGGCCCAATGAAAATAGGGCCCAAACCAACATAAAATTGAACCCTAGCAGCCCCAGCCTCCTCCCCCATTTCACACCTCTCTCTCGTCTCTCACACTCGACACACACACACATGAGATGCACACAAGCTCTATCTGCCGCGCCGCTCCTCCATCTCCGGCCGACACGCCGTCATGTGATGGAGTCGCGGTCGCCGACCACCGTGCCTTATCTCTTCCATTTCTCTCTATTCTAAGCCATTGTTGTCGTCGTGTATTATCGTCGCGTGCAGCACCACCATGTGCAAAACCTTCGGCTAGTTGTGCCGCCACCGCTCCTTCTCTTTCGGTTCTTGGCAAATCGACGCACACACACTCACATACACGAACATGCTGCCGTCGCTCCGACCGGGTGCACCGACGCCATGCCTTCACCGCTCCAGCCACCTCGCTGCCTCGACTCGGCCAGCACCGCCACCGTCGATAGCAACAACGTCGCCCCCCTTTCTCTCTCTCGACCGGCGACGACAGTAACGGTTATTAAGGTTCAAGAGTAGCCTCTGTAATTAGGATTCTATTTGCCATAGTTTATGAAATTCAAGAAATTCTGGAACTTATTCTTTATCTTGTAAATTCTTGTATTGTCGATTTTTCTTTTTTGTAGATGAACTATGTTTTGTTGTGGATGAACTATGTCATTTATAAACATGAATGTTGATGCATCGCTTGGTATCAGTATGCAAGCTTGTTAATTCTAAACATGAGAAATTGTAAATGGAGAGATGGATAAGATAGAACCTTGGTGAGGAATTTACTGTTATTACGACTGGTTTGTTGAAGTTTTGGAGCAAGAGCTTAGGTTCCCAAGATGCTAGGCTCGCTGCTCGACTTTCCTCCTCAAGTCGCTCGAGCAGTTTGGAAAGTGGAGAGTGGAATTGTGAGGTGAATCAATTGAATATGAGAGGAGGAAAATGTGTTGTCAGAAGTGGCATTGCATGCTTAGAGAAATGATGAAGTTTGACCAAAATGATGAGTATTTAGGAAAAGTAGAGTAAAGTAGGGTAAAGTGGAATATTCTAGGAATAAAAATGATGTGGTTTGACTAGACCATTTATCCCATATAAAAATATCTAACTCGATTTATAACTGTATTCATTCTCCGACATTCGTTTAAATTTTCTCGTTCGAAAATAAAATCGAAACGTCAACGATTATAAAATTTAATAATCGCTCTAAATTCAAATCTCGATTTAGCTAAATAAATTAGTAAATCAAAGTTTTAAATTTTTCGGGCTATTACAAAAATTGATGTGATTTGTCCGACTAATGTTAGGGGTAGTGTTAACATTGTGGTCATCTATATACTTGTCTCCTTTTAAAAAAAAGAGAAAAGATATGAATTTATTTGTTGGATTGTTGAAATGGAGGATGGGATTCTGCCCCTCTTTCTCGTAAATCAAGAAATGGGCATGGAAAACCACGATAGGAGACTCGAGTTCATCGAGAAGCCACCTTTCGAACATTGTTCCAAAATCTGTTAAGACTTTCTATGTTTATTTTTGAGATTGTTGAAATGGAGGATGAGATTCTGCCCCTCTTTTTCGTAAATCGAGAAATGGGCATGGGAAACCATGATAGGAGACTCGATTTCATCGAGATTTTACCTTTTGAATATTGTTCCAAAATTTGTTAAAACTTTCTTTGTACTTTAAGAAGGAACTTGTTGCTAAAGGTGACCACATTAGTTAGTTCACCCCTAACGGAGAGTTGGGTCTGAGCAGAGGTTACCCTTTTATTTATTGGAAATCAATTACCGTCCTCGATTTATATCACATTATCTTTGAATATGTAAACACCAAGTGTGGGGGAAGAGCAATAAGGTTTGATTGATTAGAATAAGAGTGAAGTTGCATGAATTATCTTCTCCATTCTTATTGGTATAGAGTTTGCTTGAGGACAAACAAATGGATAAGTGTGGGGGAGTTGTTTGGTATTAATTTGTACTTATTCTTGGTATTGTTTTACATGTCATTTTCAGTAGTTTATCCGATTTATGCCGTCGTTTTGATTAGTATTTATCGATTCGGACTTATTTGGTTTGTCTCAAAGTTTTGTAGGAAAACGGTATCAAATAGGATGAAATAGATCTGCCGAGGATCAGGAACATTGAAGAGCATCTTGACAGGAGTCCGTAGGCGTAAAAGGATCCTAATTCGGAGTTCGACGAGGAGAACGGGCGAATAGTCAGTTACGCACGGCACCCATCGCACGCCGAGCCCGGCCGACCAAGCGCACCACAAGACGCAGCTTCGCCCATCCTCGCACGACTGCCACCCAAAGACCCTTCCTCGCACGCCGTCCACTCCGCCGGCGCCACTCCCGAGCGCTGCTCCAACGCCGCCCAGCGTGAGCGCGCCGGCCCCGCCGCCCCATCTCCGCGCTCACACGCAACCCGCAGACGCCTCCGCACATCCAACCGGCGCTGTGAAGAACACGTGCGTTCGGTCTATTTCCCTTGTGCGTTTAAGCTCAGCCGGCGTTCTCCCACATGCCGAGCTCCACCCGCAACGCCCGCTCGTGCCCCCAACGTCCGACGCTGCACTCCCGCTCCAATGCTCACCCGGTGCTCGCTCAACCTCCACCTGGCGCTGGGTAGCGTCCAACACCCCATCTCCCGCGCTCGCCCAGCTCTCCACCCGGTGCTCCGTCTTCAGCTTCGCCACTCCACCCGACGCTGACCATCCAACCGACGCCGCCACGCCTATCACCGTTCACCGCAACCGCGCCAATGCCTGAGCGCCCGGCCGCCAACTCGCCCGCCATCCGCACCGTGTTCGAGCGCCTCTTCCAATATCCTCGCGCCGCTTTGAGCCGCGCCGTTCTGGCGTATGTTTTCCAAACCGCGCCACCCCGAGCCGCTCATTTTCAAGTCGTAATGTTTTCCCAACCGCGCCACTATTTTATTTATATATAAACGCACAACGCGTTAGGGCGTGGTGGTTCTCGCCTGATTTTTGGGCGCCACGTGTTCTTCAACCATCTTCCGGAGTTCTTCCGCACGACACAGATAGAAATTAGAGTATTAATTTTGCTTTCGCTTTCTTCAATTAATACATTTGTTTACCAAATTTATCCGTTGGTTTTATCGATTATTGTTATCGATTTTCACTCCTTTGATTTATATTATTGTTTCGTGATTTCTTGCTTTATGATTGTTGTTGGATTCAATTTGATATATGATTTCGCTTCGATTAATTCTTGTTCTTGTTGGTTGATTGATGATTATGGTTCATTTACAAGTAGACTTAGATTAGGCTGACGTAACCCTAAGAATAGGTTTGCTATTGCTTTTGTTTATTGCTTTCGTTTTATTGCTTTCATAGTTTAACTAGGGATTGACAACCCCTGGTTTAGATTTAGCGCTTTATTAGTTTAGCTCGGGATTGACAACCCCTAGCTTAGGTATGCTGTTTATTTTCCGTATTTCAATTACCGTTTGTTTCAATACCCCCCGTTGGTATTAGAATGTTTAGGATTTAATTGTTTTCTATGTGTGACACGAACAATAGCCCTGCTAAGTTTTCCTTGAGAGACGACTTGGGTTAACTTATCACGGTACAATTACCTCGTACGATTGCGAGTAAATTTGAGTGTGTTTTTTGCTCGATCAATATGCATAAATCCTATCTAGATAGGATTTAGGAATGCATTATAAATATAAGGTGAGAGAGAAAATCAAGGTTAATCTTCAAGCTAGAATTTTCGAGAATCACTATACACATAGTGGAGATTTTCGAAAACTTGATTGGGAGGAAGAAGGCGAATTTCCATAGCACTCTCCATAGATTGTCCTCACTCGGCATTGGAGTTTAGACAAACGGGATACAGTCCAGAAGATCAAAGCACGAGTCTTGATCCTTTCTTCCCCGACAGATTCGCAGGTAAACACGAGAAAACTCCTACGTGTTACAATTAATTATATAGGTGCATGCTAGACATATAATCAATATATGGTGAATTAAACATCCAAGATAGATCCTCGGGAGAGGGTTAAATTCAGATTTCCCTACAATTGGTATCAGAGCTTGGGATCAGTATCTTGGCTTTGTTGGATTAATTCAGGTTTGATTATAACGTGTGATCGAGCTAAAAACACACTCAAATTCACTCGCAATCGTACGAGGTAATCGTAGCGTGATAAGTTAACACGAGTCGTCTCTCAAGGAAAACTTAACAGGGCTATTGTTCGTGTCATGCACAGAAAGCGATTAAAACCTAAACATTCTAATAACAACGAGGGTTTGAGACAAGCAAGAATTGATATACGGAAAACAGCATCCTAAGCTAGGGGTTGTCAATCCCGAGCTATACTAATAAAGCGATAAATCTAAACTAGGGGTTGTCAATCCCTAGTTGAGCTACGAAAGTTTATAAATCAAAAGCTGTAAACAAAAGCATATGCAATTCTATTATTCATAGGGTTTGTCATTCCCTAATCTGAATCTAATTGCAAATAAACGAAAGCAGGAAATCATTAAACAATATAAATTGATAGAAACACGAGAACACTTCATTGTCACTTATGAAATTGAATCCCACAGAAACCATCAAATAAAACACTATGAAATTGATTCTGAAAGAATGAGAAATCCCAAAGCATAAATTGATAAATGTTGAGAACAGAAATTAAAACAAGAATTGTATCTGTTGTTGTTGCCTGAAGAAATCCATGGTGAAAGTCGAAAGGAGCGAAGACCGCGGCTACTACCGGAGAAGAACCAAAATTGAGAATCGAATCACGGACCCTTCACTCAACCCTAAGCGCAGTATATTTATATTAAATGAAAGTGAGCCGGCGTTCAAAATGAACGCACGCCGTAATACATTCTCGCGCTTGAATATGAACGCCGGTGGGAGTGAGCTTGCGAGGAGAATATGCTGAACGCGCGCTTGGAAGTGAACGCACGCGGGAGTGCAAGCGGAGTTGGCACGCGGATCGAGCGCCGGGTGGGCTCGGCGCTGGAGGGAGCAGGAGCGGAGGAAGGCAACAGCGGGAGAAGCGGCGGCGCTGCTGGCGCCAGATGCTTCGCCGGGGCTGGCGAGACAAACGCGGAGCGGCATCTGCAGTAGTGCGGCGCCGTGGGGGCGCGTGACGCGCGCTGCGGGACGGGCACCGAGGCGTGGCATTGGGCGGCGGGCGTGCGGCGCTGGCGCGGAGTCGCGGGCGGGGCTGGGGCATGCGGGCGCGTGAGGTGGAGCGATCGTTGGGTGCTCGGCGCGGATGGGCGCTGCGCTGAGCGGGCGCTGGGTGAGCGGCATGGGCGAGGCGAGGCGAGGGCTGGACCAGCGCCGGGTGAGGCGAGGCGAGGCGCGGGCTAAGCGCCGAGAAGTGGAAGGCGGGTGAGCACCGCCGTTGTTGAGCGCACGAGTAAAATTCACGGAACAGCTCGGTTAGCGACCGGCTGGGCGAGGCGAGCGCGTTGCGTGCGGGCGCTTCGGGCGCGGGGTGGTGCTGGTGTCGCGCCGTCGGCGCGACTTTGACGCTTTTGCTCCGCTTCTACCTCGTTTGAACGATTTTCGATCCGCCGCCTATGAACTCTGTCAAGATGCTCTTCAATTATATCTGATCCTTGGCAGATCCAATTCATCCTATTTTCTGCCGTTTTCCTATAAAACATCGAGACGAGCAGTAAGTCCGAATCGATAAATATTACTCGAACCAAAGGCGTAAATAGGAAAAACCATAGAACATGACACGTAAAACAATACCAAGAATCATCACAAAATCATACCAAACAACTCCCCCACACTTATCCATTTGCTTGTCCTCATGCAAAGTCTATACTAATAAGAGTCGAAAGATAACTCATGCAACTTAACCCTTATTTTAATCAATCAAACCTTATTGCATTTCACCCACACTTGGTGTTTACGAATTCAAAGATAATGTGAAATAAATCAAGAACCACAATTGACTTCCAATAAATAAAAGGTAATCGCCGCACTCAACGACTCCGTTAGGGGTGAACAAACTAATGTGGTCACCTTTAGTAACAAGTTTCTTTTATAAAGCACAAAGAAAGTTTTAATAGATTTTGAATAATATTCGAAAGGTGCACTCGATGAACTCGAGTCTCCTAACGTGGTTTCCATGTCCATTTCTCAAATTTCGAAAGAGGGACATAATCCCATCCTCCATTTCAACAATCTCAACAAGATCTTGGAGCTTTCATTCTCCTCATTTTCTTCTTCTTTTTCACATATTTTTTTATATATATAAAATGAAACAAGTATATAGGCAACCACAATGTTAACACTCCCCCTAACATTAGCCGGACAAATCACATCAATTTCCACCTATTCATTTTCTATCAATCACAGTCTCGTCAATTCACATTATACTCAAATCATATATCACCAAAAGTTTCGGAAATTCAAAATCGGTTTGACCAATACCACAGAGTTCAGTTGCACAAATCAATATTCTAACTTACTCGCATAGACAAAGCTTACGTCCAAACAATCAAAATAAGCACATGGGCATGTCATTAGGCATACAAAACAATATATCACGCATACAAAACTGAGTAAACATCCCCCACACTTAAATCGAGCACTGTCCCCAGTGCTCAAAACATAAAAAGCTCAAAATGACTATAGAGGATGATACTTCCACGATAATCGGCAGAACGTATACTGTAGATTTGGAGCATCCCGACTTAATCTCACCGATCAAAATATGCAAATCCTTCCTTCCCAAATTCAAACAAGACTAACACAAAGACAACAGATGATCAAAGAATAACGAAACAAGCAAAAAGAAGAAAGAAAGAAAAAGAAAATAAAAATCCGTGGGTAAACTCCCACGCAGTACTCAATTTAACGTCGTGAGCACGACGTCTTCCGGTCAACAACGGACTATCCATAGTCCTTCACCTGCATAAATACCATCTCGACTAGAGCATCAGGAGTAACTGTATAAGCGCAGAGGACGGTAAAGAAAACAAACAACGAATCATTTAAGCAAAAGTCGAACATCCTATTCTCCAAAGAAAATAGATGACATCAATTCCCAAAGCAAAATACTTTGGTGAATTAGGATCTTGACATACTATAGAAGTTACCTCGACTTTTGTTATCACCTGTCCTCCTGCGGGAATACGACTTCACATGTTGAGGCGCTCTTTCACTTCAGTGGGTTTTGGCATGTCATCAACTTCAGTGCCCTCTTGCTTCATCCCTCTTCATCCTCCTCCACATGTTCGATAATACTTTCACCTCCAGTGAGTGTTGGAATGCTATCGATTGGATTTGCCCTCTTCCTTGTTATCCGTTCTCGTAAAAACGCCACGGGCTCGATTATGCTTCTCATCCACACGTGCCCACTCGTTCTCACTTTCCACCTCATCTGGCTGCAGCGGCTCTTCAGGTGTCTCTCCCACCCCATTTTCAACTATTGGATCACTTTCTAGAACAGTGACCGACTGGATCTGATCGGATTGGTTTGGAAGTTCCCTCCCTTGCTGCAACAGCTTATCAAGTAGGCTCTGGACATATCCTATTTGCGTCTCCAAACGCAAAGCTGAGGCATTTGCAGCATCCAAACTTTGGACTAAAGCATCCGTTTTTTGAATGGACAGCTTCTCTTTTTGAGTTAACTCATCCTCCCAAGCTGTCATCTGAGGTGGAGGTGGCTGCTGCGGGTATGAGTAATGAGGTGGAGGTGGTTGTTGTGGGTACTCATACCGAGGTGGAGGTGTGGTTGCTCGATGAGGCATTGTAGGATTGATCCTCATAGTCTGCGGAGGAGGTTGATCCCGTGGGATTGGAGGCTCGATCCTCAAAGCGGTGGAGGTGGTTGGTCCCGGTTGGGATCATAGGTTTGTTCCTCGCATCGTGGTGGAGGTGGTTGATCCCGAAGGGATCGTATGCTTGATGCTCATGGTTTGTGGTATCCTCGGAAAAATCGAACTGGGCTCCTTTTTCATAAGAAGAATTTGCCCAATACGACGAACTTTGCTCCCCCCAGCCTGTCTGACCATACTCGTACTGTTGGTAACCTTGCATTAACAGACACCAACAACAAAAACAAGATTACACGCACCAGGGGGAGAAAATAACCAAAAAGAAAGAAAAGAAACACAGAAAACAAACAACACAAACAATACGCCTAAAGTTTTCCCCGGCAACGGCGCCAAAATTGATCGAGCTAAAAACACACTCAAATTCACTCGCAATCGTACGAGGTAATTGTAGCGTGATAAGTTAACACGAGTCGTCTCTCAAGGAAAACTTAACAGGGCTATTGTTCGTGTCATGCACAGAAAGCGATTAAAACCTAAACATTCTAATAACAACGAGGGTTTGAGACATGCAAGAATTGAAATACGGAAAATTAAACAGCATCCTAAGCTAGGGGTTGTCAATCCCGAGCTATACTAATAAAGCGATAAATCTAAACCGGGGTTGTCAATCCCTAGTTGAGCTACGAAAGCGATAAATCAAAAGCGGTAAACAAAAGCATATGCAATTCTATTATTCATAGGGTTTGTCATTCCCTAATCTGAATCTAATTGCAAATAAACGAAAGCAGGAAATCATTAAACAATATAAATTGATAGAAACACGAGAACACTTCATTGTCACTTATGAAATTGAATCCCACAGAAACCATCAAATAAAACACTATGAAATTGATTCTGAAAGAATGAGAAATCCCAAAGCATAAATTGATAAATGTTGAGAACAGAAATTAAAACAAGAATTGTATCTGTTGTTGTTGCCTGAAGAAATCCATGGTGAAAGCTGAAAAGGAGCAGCACCGCGGCTGCGCTGGAGAAGAACCAAAATTGAGAACTGAACTGCGGACCCTTCACTCAACCCTAAGCGCGTATATTTATATTAAATGAAAGTGAGCCGGCGTTCAAAATGAACGCACGCTCAGAATACATTCTGCCTTGAATATGAACGCCGGCTGGGAGTGAGCTTGCGAGGAGAATATGCTGAACGCGCGCTTGGAAGTGAACGCACGCGGGAGTGCAAGCGGAGTTGGCACGCGGATCGAGCGCCGGGTGGGCTCGGACGCTGGAGGGAGCGAGAGCGGAGGAAGGCAGCGCGGGAGAGAGCGGCGCAAGCTGCAGATGCTTCTCGGCGAGGCGGGCGACAAACACGGAGCGGGCGCTGCGTAGTGCGGCGCGGGAGCGCGCGACGCGCCGCGGGATTGGCGCTGGGCGTGGCTTTGGGCGGCGGGCGACGCGGCAGCGGGCGCGGAGTCGCGGGCGGGCGCTGGGCACGCGGGCGCGTGAGGTGGAGCGAGCGCCTGGTGCTCGATCTGCCGGACGGGCGCGGCGCTGAGCGGGCGCTGGGTGAGTGGCATGGGCGAGGCGAGGCGTAGGCGCTGGACGGAGCGCCTTGGTGCTGGCGAGGCGAGGCGCGGGCTAGGCTGGGAGAGGTGGGCGCGGGTGAGCGCCGGCTGTTGTTGAGCGCCAGTAAAATTCAGGAACACGCGCTCGGTTAGCGACCGGCTGGGCGATCGAGAGCTGGGCGCGCGTTGCGGCGGCCGCTCGGGCGCGGTGCCGGGTGTCGGCGCTTCGGCGCGACTTTGACGTTTCGCTCTGTTCTACCTCGTTTGAACTCCGATTTTCGATCCGCTTTCGCCTATGAACTCCTGTCGAGATGATCTTCAATTATATCTGATCCTTGGCAGATCCAATTCATCCTATTTTCTGCCGTTTTCCTATAAAACATCGAGACGAACGAAGTAAGTCCGAATCGATAAATATTACTCGAACCAAAGGCATAAATAGGACAAATCATAGAACATGACACGTAAAACAATACCAAGAATCATCACAAAATCATACCAAACAACGTGCACAATTAATTAATTGTTAATCTGTCGTTCATTGTGGCTCGTTTTCTTTTTATCGGATTTTTGTTTTTCACCACGAGAAAATCCGTGGTTAGATTAGATTTTTTCCTGTAAATCTTATCTGTAAAAGAAGAACGAAGATAAAAGCACGAAGAACGAGATGACGGGAGTATGCCGGATAATCGGATGGACGGCTGACGGTGTGCGGGAGACGACACGTTGAGCATGCTCGGCGCCGCGAACACGCCGCCAGCGATGTCGCGCTTCTCAGGCGAACCGCGCAGCAGCTCGGCGGGCCCGCGGCGGCATCGGGCGGGAGTCTCGGCACGGCTCGTCAAACGCGGGCGTACGGGGGCACGTGATTCTCGTGCGAGGCCTCAACAGCGCTCGGCGAACATCGATGTGATTCATGCGTGCGGAAACCTCAACGTGCGGTGACGCTCGACGGTAGGGCAGGCGGCGCGAAGTTCTCGGTAGCTTCGACGGGTCTCGGCGTGCGATTCTCGGCAGATCGTGCACAGCAGGACTCGACCGACAGCGTGTGAGATTCTCGGTGCGACTTCGGTATGGCTCGGTGACGTCGAGCGGCCAGGTTTAGGCGAGGCTAGGCGATCTCGGCGGTGACTCTCGGTGTTTCAACCATGGCCTTGAGGTAGGGGATGTGTGGGTGGGCATGCGCATGGGCTGTGCCTTAGCGCACGGCCCAGTCCACTTGGCCGACCCGGCCCGAACCTGGATTTTCAGCCCGAACCTGTTTTTTCGGCCCGATTCCAGATTTTTTGACCCGATCTGGCCCGTTTCACTGTTTCGGCCCGTTTTTTCAAATTTTTGGCCCAAATCCAGTTTTGACTAATCCGGTCCGTGCCCGTGCACGTGAGGCCCATTTTTTCGAGATTTTGAAGATCTGTACTTTGCAAATTTATGTAATAAATTAGGCAGGGAAGTACAGGATCCACGAGTGGGCCGTGATGAACGATTTTATTTTATTTTTATCGTTCAAAGCATGTCGTGGATGTTTAAATTATGCAGAAGCATGCTATGTATGTTTAATTACGTAGATAAACATATTACATGTTTTCCTGATTGGATACACATAGTAAGCATGCTAGGTTTATCGCGTTTTTCAAGCATTTTTAGAATTCTACGAGCATGTTTTACATGTTGAGTTCTATAGAAAAGCATGTTAGGATTACGTGATCTGCATGGACAAACCTTTTGAAATAAAAAGACCAAGCAAGAAATCCGACATATTAATTTCTAAAATTAAAATGTCAAGACCTCTCTCTTTGATCTCTAAAAAGTGATACGCGGTGTGAGTGGCGATCACACGCGTGGCTTGCTCTGCACGGTTTATCATAAGTGCATTAGATGAGATTTCTAAATAAAAATTTTAATCTATTGAGAAGTGGGAGTTTCATGTGTAAACGCCCACACGCGTGGCTCACATTGCGATTTTATAAGTTCTCTAGAGATAGATTTAAAATGAGATAACAAATGAATTTGGATTAGAGCGGTTTGGTCTAGTGAGTATAGCAATTCTAAGAATTCATTTTCTGCTGTTAAAATTGTGGTAATTGCTTAGACATCACCTCAAGTACAACTACCGGCGAAGTCCCTTCTTGTGATAGTGATGTGGTCTAGTAAGTGTTTGGTATGAATTTTTGTTTATTCTTGGTATTGTTTTACATGTCATTTTCAGTAGTTTATCCTATTTATGCCGTTGGTTTGATTAATATTTATCGATTCAAACTTATTTGGTTTGTTTTGATATTTTATAGAAAATTGGCATTAAATAGGATGAAATGAATCTGCCAAGGATCAAGTATATTGAAGAGCATCTCGATAAGAGTTCATAAGCGCAAACGGATTACAATTCGGTGTTCAGACGAGGGAGAACGGAGCGAATGATCAAAGTCACGCTCGTGCGACGTGGCATGTCACGCCTTGCCCAGCCAGCGTGCACCCGCGGTGCCCGTTGGCCACCAACACCCGCTAAGTTTCCGTGCTCACCTCGTCCACCGCTCGAACTCCCAGCGCGCATTGCCTCTTCACCCGGCGCTCACGCCCAACGCCCGTACACCCGGCGCTCCACCATGCGACGCGACTCTCCAGCGCCTGCTGCCTATGCTCGGCCGCCCAGTGCCCAGCGAGTGCTCGATCCTCATCCGGCACTGAGTCGCCCAGTGCCCAAACCTTCTCCAGCACCCGCTGTGTCATCACCCGGCGCTCGCCCTACCGTGCGTCTCTCCATCCGGCGCTGCGAGCACAACGCAGCGCTCGACCGCCCAACTCCCGCACTGCAGCCCGAGCGCCCGCTCGCCACGTTCCTCCCCACGCTTTGCCTAGCCTCGCCAGCTCAGTTGGCGTTTGACTGCATCAGCGCTCACCCGCCTCGGCCATCTAGCGGCGGGTTTCAGCCGCACGTTCATAATTCCCTCGCTGCCGCTTTGCGCCGCGCGCATTTGTGGTGAATGATTTCCACCGCGCCACCTTGAGCCAGCGCTCACTTTCATTCTGTAGAATTTTTCGAGCCAGCTCACTTCCATACCGGCGCTCACTCTTACTTTATATAAATATACACGCTTAGGTCAAAGCTCGGGGGTTCTCAATTCTTATTTTCTCATTCCGCGGCGCTTCTTGGACGCTCAATTATCTGGAACTTCAGGTGACGACACAGAGATAATTCTTAGTTT
The DNA here is from genome assembly GCA_036937905.1 of Salvia rosmarinus. Classification (NCBI taxonomy): domain Eukaryota; kingdom Viridiplantae; phylum Streptophyta; class Magnoliopsida; order Lamiales; family Lamiaceae; genus Salvia; species Salvia rosmarinus. Next base: position 124,204 of record JAODLM010000407.1, read on the forward strand.
AATTTTCTGCTTTTATTTCTTCTATTGAAACATTTGTCATTCGACTTATGCTATTGGATTGTTCGTGTTATGCTATTGGATTTTCATGTTACTTTAATTTACATTGCTTAATGATTTCCTGCTTTCGATTAATTTATGTTCTTATTGGATGATTGATATTTATGGTCTATTTGCAATTGGATTTGGATTAGGGCTTGACAAACCCTAAGAATATGATTGCAATTGATTTCGTTTATTGCTTTCGTTTTATTGCTTTCATAGTTCAACTAGGGATTGACAACCCCTGGTTTAGATTTAATGCTTTTTTTAGTTTAGCTCGGGATTGACAACCCCTAGCTTATGACTGCTTTCTGTGTGCGACACGAACAATAGCCCTGTTAAGTTTTCCATGAGAGACGACTTGGGTTAACTTATCACGCTACAATTACCTCGTACGATTGCGAGTAAATTTGAGTGTGTTTTTAGCTCGATCAATTTTGGCACCGTTGCCGGGGAAAACTTTAGGTGTATTGTTTGTGTTGTTTGTTTTCTGTGTTTCTTTTAGATTACATTTGGTTATTTTCTCCCCGGTCGTGTGATCTTGTTTTTGTTGTTGGTGTCTGTTAATGCAGGGTTACCGGCGATGCGAATATGGTCAAAGCAGTGGGGGAGAAAGTTCGTCGTATTAGGCAAATTCTTCTTACGAAGAAGGAGCCCCAGTTCGACCTTGTTGAAGGATGTCCGCCAGTTTATGAGCAACAATATGATTCAGGCTGGAATAACCAACCCAACTCAGAGTTGTGGATTCAACCCGACCCAGAATATTGGGAGCCATAACCCGAATTGGGATGTTAGGATCCACAGCAGCAACAGCCGCCTCCTCAGTCCGATTCGGAATGGTGGGATGCACAGCAGCAGCAGCCGCCTCCTCAGTCCGATTCCAAATGGTGGGAACCACAACCCGACCCAGAATATTGGAACCCACAACCTAATTATGGATGGTGCGATCCACAGTGGCCACAGCCTCCACAGCAACAGTGGTACGACCCGCAGCAGGAGTATTATTCACCACCACACCCACAACCACCTCAGAGACCAGCTTTTGAGGATATTTTCATCCGAAGATTGGATGCTACAAACGGCTCATACGTGTTTAGAGACCTGGCAAGGGACGGGTTAATAGCATGCTTAATGAGCTATTCTGACAATGTGCGTGAGGAACTTCGAGCCACCCCCCGCGAGGCTCGAGCGATCGTGTCCTTCACGATGATCGAGCAGATGACCTTATTGTGGAAGAGCCATCTGAAAATATTCTGCCACTACAAGAAAAGGAGGAAGATGTGGTGGTCTCCGAGTTAGACTCCGACAAGTATGAGCCATCCCTTGAGAATACGATCGAAGTTGTTCATGCGGTTTCAGTTGATGAAGAGGACTGGGAAAGGGAATTTGTTAGCATGCCCAAACCCACAATGGAATTGAAGGAACTACCGATGAAATATGTGTTCTTGGAGGATGAGCAAGGGAAGCCGATGATTATCTCAGCCGAACTTCTAATTTTTGAAGAAATGGAGTTGACCTCGGTGCTTATAGAGGTGGTAAAGGCATTTTTTCTGAAACTGCTGATAAAGGGATGTCTATGCCCTATCTGGAGCAGCACTTAGTTTAGTCCTCTAGGGCACCAATGGAGCTCATGGCATCTTGATTATGGCAGACCACCACATTGACCACTGTCGTTGCTCTAATAAACATGTCGAGTTAATGACGTTAAACAAGCGCTTCGTGCGAGGCAACCCACGTTTTGGTTTTTTTTTCTTTCTCTTTTATCTTTTTTTTTTGTCCTGTTTTTATTTTTTGTTTCGTCTTTGTCTGTGTGCAGGTGTTGTCTTATGGGATGTGATGTATTGAGAATGGGCTAGCCATTGGTTCACCAAATTTCAGGGAAGTTATCGTCCTCTTATTATTTGTGCTTTTATTGTTTGAAATCGAGGATGCTGCTCAAATTAAGTGTGGGGATGAGTTTGTTATGTGATGATTGTTGGTGATGATTGTTGGTATGTTGTTATATCCATTTGTAGTATTGTGGGCTTTTTATGGTGATAAAATTTTTGTGATGATGATTTGGAATCAAGTTTTATTCTGTGCTCGTAAAGTTGGGATTTTGATTGTTTCATCTGAACTCTGTGGTATTGGTCAAATTGATTTTGAATTTTCGAGACTTTTGGTGATATATGATTTGAGTGTAATGTGAATTGACGAGATTGTGATTGATAGAAAATGAATAGGGAAAAATTGATGTGATTTGTCCGGCTAATGTTAGGGGTAGTGTTAACATTGTGGTTATCTATATACTTGTTTCATAAAAAAAAGGGTGTGAAAAAGAAGAGAAAAGAAGGAGAATTAAAACTCCAATAAATTGTTGAGATTGTATTAATGGAGGATGGGATTCTGCCCCTCTTTCTCCTAAATCGAAAAATGGGCAAGGGAAACCACGATAGGAGACTCGAGTTCATCGAGACTTCACCTTTCGAACATTGTTCCAAAATCTGTTGATACATTCTATGTTATCAAAGAAACTTGTCTAAAGGTGACCACATTAGTTAGTTCACCCCTAACGGAGAGTTGGGTCTGAGCAGAGTTTACCATTTTATTTATTGGAAATCAATTGCCGTCCTAGATTTATTTCACATAACCTTTGAATACGTAAACACCAAGTGTGGGGGAAAAGCAATAAGGTTTGATTGATTAGACTAAGAGTGAAGTTGCATGAATAATCTTCTCTACTCTCATTAGTATAGACTTTTCTTGAGGACAAGCAAATGGATAAGTGTGGGGGAGTTGTTTGGTATAAATTTGTGCTTATTCTTGGTATTGTTTTACATGTTATTTTCAGGAGTTTATCCTATTTATGCCATTGGTTTGATTAATATTTATCGATTAACACTTATTTGGTTTGTTTTGATATTTTGTAGAAAATTGGCATTAAATAGGATGAAATGATTCTGCCAAGGATCAAGTATATTGAAGAGCATCTCGACAGGAGTTCATAGGCGCAAACGGATAACAATTCGGTGTTCAGACGAGGGAGAATGGAGCAAATGATCAAAGTCACGCTCGTGCGACGTGACATGTCGTGCCTCGCCCAGCCAGCGCGCACCTGCAGCGCCTGGCGGCCACCAAGCACCGCTTCGGTTTCCGCGCCGCCTCGTCCACCGCCGAACTCGAACTCGGCGCGTTGCCTCTTCACCCGGTGCTCACGCCCAGCACCCGCACACCCGGTGCTCCACCATGCGACGCGACTCTCCAGCGCCCGCTGCCTATGCTCGGCCACCAGGCGCAGCGAGCGCCCGATCCTCATCCGACGCTGAGTCGCCCAGCGCCCAAACCTCCTCCAGCGCCCGTTGTGTCATCACCCGGTGCTCGCCCTACCGTGCGCCTCTCCATCCGACGCTGCGAGCACAACGCACGCTCGACCGCCCAACTCACGCGCTGCAGCCCGAGCGCCCGCTCGCCGCGTTCTTTCCCATGCTTTGCCTATCCTCGCCCAGCTCGGTGGCGTTCATCATCAGCGCTCACCATTGCCTCGGCCATCCGGTAGCTGGGTTTCAGCGCCAGACGTTCATAATTCCCTCGGCGCTTCGCCTTGGCGGTGCTCATTTGTGAGGCGAATGATTTCCACACGGCGCACTTTGAGCGGCGCTCGCTTTCATCTGAGAATGTTTTATGAGCGGTATTCACCTCCAAACCGACGCTCACTCTTACTTTATATAAATATACGCGCTTAGGTCAAAGCTCGGGGGATCTCAATTCTTATTTTCTCGTTCCGTGACCCTTCTTGGACGCCCAATTCTCTGGAACTTCAGGCGACGACACAGAGAAAATTCTTAGTTTAATTTTCTGCTTTTATTTCTTCTATTGAAACATTTGTCATTCGATTCATTCTATAGACTTATGCTATTGGATTGTTCGTGTTATGCTATTGGATTTTTATGTTGCTTTGATTTACATTGCTTAATGATTCTTTCGATTAATTTATGTTCTTATTGGATGATTGATATTTATGGTCTATTTGCAATTGGATTTAGATTAGGGCTTAACAAACCCCAAGAATAGAATTGCTATTGATTTCATTTATTGCTTTTGATTTATTGTTTTCATAGTTCAACTAGGGATTGACAACCCCTGGTATACATTTAATGTTTTTTTTAGTTTAGCTCGGGATTGACAACCCCTATTTTAGGACTGCTGTTTATTTTCCGTATTTCAATTCCTGGATGTCCAAAACCCTTGTTGGTATTAGAATGTTTAGGATTTAATTGCTTTACGTATGCGACACGAACAATAGCCTGTTAAGTTTTCCTTGAGAGGCAATTGGGTTAACTTATCACGCTACAATTACCAAATGCGATTGCGAGTAAATTTGAGTGTGTTTTAGCTCGATCGGTGAGGTCGATCATTAATTTCATTTGTCATAAGGATAAGTTGACATGGATTGAAATTAAGTGACTAAAAGGTATATTTTAGTGCAGGTCGAGGGGTTCGTGTATAGCGTCCACAGCGTGGCTTGCATGTGGAATTCCTTGGGCGATTGGAGGTTTGAATTAATATTATTTTATCAAAGGTTACAATATTATTATTCACGAATTATGTGCGATCGTATGCTTATGTGTTTACATTACTTTTCGGATATGTCTCTTACGATTATCAATATGTTAGCACAAATCCTCTATCCGGTCCAAATTTTATCGGTGGAAGCGAAACATGGAATATGTTCTTATCCTTTGAAGAACACATGTTTGTTCTCACTACTCCCAAACCCGATGCCTTCTTGTCGACGCATCGACTAATGAGCAGCGAGTCAAGCGGACTTTGGCATAAGTCGAACAATATGGCCAAATGATATATGTTGACTACAATGTCGAAGGCTTGCGGTGCGACATCGATCGATGGTAGACGCGATTGAAATATGGTCGAGTCTCGAGGTAAGTTTGGACGATCGGATCGAGACGATCCGCTTCCACACAATGAGAGAAATCTTGGCATGTAAGATGGAAGAAGGAAGTTCGGTCCATGAACATGTCTCCCGCATGACTCGTCTCATGGATAGTCTTGATCGGTTGGGAGGAGGTATTGTGGCGAAGCCAAGGTCGATATCATCCTCAACACACCGCCCAAGTCTTTTGAGAATTTTCGCGTGAATGCGATCATGAGTAAGACCGAGTATACACTTAGTCAGTTGTTTAATGATCTCGTGGCCGCAGAAGGAGTCATGGGCAAAGGAGCACATGCCCTTACTAGCACATCTAGGGGCCCAAATTTTCCGTTGAAAAATGGAAGAAGAAAAAGGGGTACCAAAGGTGGTAGAGGCAAAGGAACCAGTGGGAGTAGTGGGAGCAACAACATGTACGCCAGGAGGCAGAAAAGCCGAAGGAGAGGCAAGAAGTGCTTGAAGTGCGGCGAGGCGGGCATTGGAGGCTAAGTGCCCTATGCTCGAGGCTCAAGTGCGCCATTTGCTTTAGTAATGGAAACATGTTTAGCGACTTGTTCTACTCATTCATGGGTAGTAGATACGGGTTCGATGATCATGTTTGTTACACCTTGCGGGGTTCACTGCGGACAAGGAGGCTGCATGATGGCGAGATAACAATCTCCATGAGCAACAGCGAAAGTCGAGGCATTGCGATCGGAGATGTTACTTTATGTTTTGATAAACAGTTTCGAGTTTTAAAGGCGTTTTATATGTGGCGAAGTTTGTGAGAACCTTATTCTGTTTCCAAACTATTTATTCATGGATATTCGAGTTGTTTTTGATAGTGGTGTTTCTATCATAAGAAATGCGAAGTTATCTGTGGTGGCACTTTATATAATTAAGCTTTATACTATTTACGCCAAACATAATACCTTTAATTATGTTGCATCTACATCAAACATTAAAAGAAAGTTTTCTTCCAAGATGACACCACATTTCTATGGACTCTTAGATTAGGTCACATTAATCTAAATAGGATCCAGGCGGCTAAGAATGGGCGTTGGGTGATCTCACAATTACTTAGTTCCTAGTCTGCGAATCACTGTATAGAAGGAAAGATGTCGACCGGACCCTTCAAAGCGAAGGGTTATAGAGCGAAGAAGTGTTGGAGTTGGTCCATTTCGACTGTGTGGACTATGTCCACACAAGCTCGTGGAGAATGCAGTATTTTGTCACTTTCATTGCGATTACTTAAGATGCGGATACATATACTGCTTCGCGCAAGTCACGAATACTTTGAAATTCAAAAGAATTTTAGGCGGAAGTGGAGGCGAAGCTTGGTAAAAGTATCAAATCACTGTGATCGATCGCGGTGGCGAATACCTCGATAACGAGTTTATGGACTATTTGGTGCGTGTGAGATTACCTCCCATTTCACTACAGGGCACACCACAACAAAATGGTATGTCGGGCGAAGAAATATGACTCTTTTAGAAATGGTTAGATCAATGATGAGTTATGCAACATTGCCTATTTAGATTCTAGAAGTGCGTGGTAAAGCAGTGACATCTTGCTAAATCTAGTACCATCAAGTCGGTCGAAAAGACCCATTTCAAGTTGTGGTTTGGTATGAACTGGTTTAAACCACATAAGGATATGGGCGATCCGACACATGTCTTTGAACAAGAAGGCGATAAGTTGGAGGCTAGATCTAATGCAAGGCTGTTTATTAGCTATCTAGAGGACGAAGGTGGTTATTTCTATAGTTCTAAGGATCGGAAGGTCATTATTAGCACTAATGCCCGATTCTTAGAAGAGGATTATATGAAAACCATAAATCCAAAGTTGAAATCATTCTTGAATTAGAAGATGATCGTGATACACCGATTAATCCAAAGTGCGAGATGTGGGTGTCTAGTGGGAGGATCGACACTAGATACTTCAAGAAATTGAAGTGGGTCGAGTTCCACTCGAGATACCGACCCGTCTGAGTGGCACCTATCCGACAAGTTGTGCAAGATAGAGAACCACAAATTCTGCACCCACCATTGCCATTGTGCATGTGGCGCCTCGTTGTAGTGAGAGGTTGTTCGTCGACCCGAGCGATTTATGTTAGTGGGTGAATCTTGGTTTAGTCGAGAAGCGGCGGCGATAATCGATCCATGGACATACGGTGAGGTGATCTGAGACATTGATGCAAGATCATGGCACCGCTATGGACTTAGAAATTGAGTCCATATGACTATGGATGTATCACGAAAGACACCTCTACAAGATGGCATGGAAGCCATAGGTAGTAAGTGGGTATCTGAGAGGAAGAGATAGTGATGGAGAGGTTTGGCTTTTAAAGCCGAGGCTTGTGGCGAAAGGTACACTCAGTTGAGGCATCGATTTCGATGAGACCTTTTAGCTGTAGCAATGCTCAAGTCCATCGAATTCTTACGGCCATAGCAGCCCACTTAAACCTTGAGGTTTGGCAAATGGATGTAAAACCATTTTTTAAGCGGTTACCTTGAAGAAGGTAGAGACATCTATATGAAGCAACCCGAAAGTTATGTGGTAAGGGTGAAGAGCATCTAGAAGCTTAAGAAGTCCATTTATGGACTTAAGCAAACTTCATGATCACGGAACTTACGCTTTTGACGGTGGTAAAGTCTATGGATTTACCCGGTTGTCTTCTTGAAAGTTGTGTGTGTCGTTTAGATGTCAGCGGTGGCGTGGTATTTCTTGCACTACGTAGATGACATCCTTCTACTTGGTAAAAATGTGAAGTTGTTATCGGGGCGTAAAGAGTTGGTTATCGATCGGTTTCAAATGAAAGACTTAGGAGATCACGTACATTCTTGGGATCAAGGTTTACCGAGATCGCAAGAGAAAATGTCATGCCCTAATTCAGGAAGGCACGGATCTTTGGGGTGTGATTAGGGGTGGGGGTTAGAAGCGGGGAAGAAGGGGAATATATATAACATACTCGATAAGAAGATGTGACCATGAAATCGGCGCATCTCCCTATACTGACATATCACGAAGGGGAGGTGCGCAAACAATCCTGTGAGAATAATATCGATACCATAACCTCAATGGGCATGATCTTGATTTATAATAAGTAATGCGAAAACAAAATAGCATTACGACATTGACTAGACCGGTCAACCACATAGCATGCTCATATCGAGACTCACAGCATAACAACATAATAGCAAATCTTTTTCCCAATGAGAAAGCAAAATAAGGGACAAGAATACATCAACATCAGAATACGTATATAACACAACATCGGAAGCATAGCATGAAGAACCCGCAGCTCCACCCCTCAGTCGCCGCCGTCCGATCCTCCTCCATCGTGAAAAGATTTGAAAAAGAGTTTGGGGTGAGTACTAGCGCACTCGATTCGCGGTTTATCATAAATCGAAAAGAATCATGATGCGTGTTCGAGCACTTACCTTAGAAGGTTTTAAAGCGTAAATCCACTTCTAAGTAAGCAAAATAGATTTTCGTTTTTCGATGCACGATCCGTTATTCTGTTGTTCTCATCATAGAACCAAGAACCACGGCTCGGGCGTATCCGCCAGCCCGTCTCATCTCATTCGGCCGGAACATATCCGGCCGACCCACAATATCTTGGCGGAACATATCGGTCGACCCATGCGCGGGCGTATCCGGTAGGCTAACTCGGTGTGGACTTGAGGTCAAATCCCGTCGAACCATAACCACCTCATTACCATTTCCGTGTGGACTTAGGGGTCTATCCCCTTCGAACCATAACCACGTGTTGGGGTCTATCCCTTACGATCAATACTCGAGATGGTGATCAACCCACCGAATAGAGATCCGTGCACAATCACAATAGAACCACATCTCGGATCGAGAACGATAATAACTTTACCAAAACATTTTTCGGCGCACATGTTTTATTTTGAAATATCGAGTAAATAACTCGAAATAAGCATATATAACCAACTGAGCAGAAAACGTCGGCGGGAGATATCTACGGATCCGATGGTGCACCGATCGGATGGTAAGTACACAGTAACAAGGCGGAACAACTTTTGGGATCACATCCCACAAAGCAAAGCAATATCATGATCAAGCGAAGATCGAAGCAAAGCGAGGTTGAGATGTTCTTTATGCTTTTATAGGATAATTTTAGTATTAAGAGATGTTCTTTATTGATAAAACTCATTTCTACCTAGTTTTTGAAATTTTTCCATTTGTTTTATAATAGTTAAGTGGTCATATGGCGTTCGTTTGATATGTTTATGTTTACCTTGAAGATATGTTATGTGTGTATTTGGTGTCATTTTTTCACGGTTTGGATGTAAAATATGGATCACGAGAAGATGAGTTATTCTCTGCATGAGCTCATGAGCGCTTCATGAGATAGTCACGCGAAATCATCTCATGAGCCAGCAGGGGGTGTGATCATTGCCAGGGTCTTGTTAGATGCAGCCACTTAAGTAGGGTGGCTTTGGGGTGGCAGTCGCTGTCACGAATCTTGGAATATCTTCACAAAGGGTCCGGTGGCGCCTCCGAACTCTTTCCTTTGTCGAACTTGTCCTCGTTTCTTCATCGTCTAACTTTACTCCATTTCTTGCTCCTAACACGAGATCGTGAAAATATGAAGCGAGAGAATAACAAGGAACAAGCGGGGTGATATCAATCAAAACAACAAAAGAATGAACTAAGCGGCAGGCAAGCGAGATAAAAAACAACCTAAACATACGACTATTGAAACAAGAGTCTAGGGCCCCACCTCAATTCCATGACAACAAGTAATGTCGATGGACACTTGTGATATTTGTGGTGAAAGCAGGACGCGAGCGACATGTGAAAGAGCGATGAGATGGCATATGAAGAAGTGTAAGCTAATGCCATGAGGGTTCCACAAAGGTTCGAGGAAATCAGCAAGACTATCAGTAGGCCTAATCGATCCCTTTTCAAATTCTTACAAAGGCTGGAGAGATCATCTATTTTCTCCCGAGTCAATGAGGGGATCTGAGTCGGGGCTCGATTCGGATGATAGCCTCCTCAGCGTTGATTCCGATGTGACGCGATCCCTCCACAAACCAGGGCGGTCGGTGCACCGGGTAGCAGCGAGGATTAGCTGAGACTTATTCGAGGCGGTCACGAGAAACATCAATGAAAAGAATAGAAACTCAAGTAGGATAGTTGGTTGGGATTGTTGGAGAATTGGCACAACAAAATAGAAAGAAAAACTGGTCGGCTGAACAAGCCCAAGCAATCACGGTTCTCGATGGTGGAAGAGCCGGATTGACTAAGTGGTGATGATTGCAAAGAAGCACGGAGGAGAAAGAAGAGTCGTCGAGGGCTTCTGGGCAGAGAATCGTATCAACCTCAATTCCCTTTCAGCAGTTGAGAGTGAAATGAAGGATCGGCAATTCTTAGAGTTCTGAGATGCTCTACAAAATTGTCGACTTGTCTCCTAGATGTTACTCGAAACATGACATCGTCAAATTCTTGAGGTTGGCATCGAAAAGAAAGTTTTGGATGGCGAGAAGGTTATTGTGTGCGAAGTTGCTAGTGCTATTTTTCGGCACCAATTGCAACCAATGTACGATCGAGGAAGTTTTATGATAAAGATTGCTTTGGGATATGGAAATGAAGCTACGGTATGCTCGACCTAGGTGCGGTATAAACTTAATGACTTAATCAATTTTGATCAACTAGATTGGGGAATTAAAACCTATAGCATGTGTCTGAGTTAGGCGATAGATCAATTCGTTATCTAAAGGGATTATCGAGGACATATTAGTCAGTGGGTGGGTTGATTATTCTGTTGATTTCGTTGTTCTTGATGTGGGTGGCGTTAAGGAAAATGGTAGAGAGCACACAATTCTTTTAGGTAGACCTTTTATGGCTACCACCAACACGTTGATTGATGTTAAAAATGGAGTATTAAAATGGCGGTGTTGGGAGAGACCGTGTCCTTTTCTGTTAGAGATAACTTTAATACCATACTACGATGTGATTGATAATTGTTCTTACATAGATCTTTGGTGCGTTTTGGTGAGACATGTGTTGTGCAACGAAAAATTTAAAAGTTTTAGTGATGCTTAAACCAATTATTTTGTTGTTAGACCTTAATTATGTTTAAGGGGACCAGCGAAATGAATTAGAATCGATTCGAAATCGAAAACTAGAAATAAAAACTAGTGACTAGTCTTCTAGGATTAGGGTTTTACGAATAGAACATAGAATGAAAGATCTAGAATGAATCTCGACAAAAGGATTGCATTTCTAGAATCAACTCGTGAAAACATGTGAAAAACACAAGAATCGAATTTTTCGGGCATACTCGCGAGCGGTCTCAAAAGTACTATTCACGAGACGGATCGACTTCAGATCCGTGCTAATCATGAAAATTAATGATAACAATAAAATTCATGAAGGATATATTATTATGAATTTAAATTTATAAGAATCAATTTACGAGCAGAAATTCACGAAGAACTTAACAGGCAGCTAGATATAAATCTAGGAAAAACCTAAACCGTCAGATGACCCAAAACTGAACAAAGGGTTTAAATTAATAAGAAATGATTTATAAGACTCAAATTAATTATAAGCTCAAGAATTTAATAGAATTTTCGAATGAGCATAATTTAATAATAGGACATTTTTTTGCGATAATTAACTTATCGGATGCCATCCGAACTTCACAAAGTATTATGAACCATGAAATAAGTATTTTAATGCTATTTAAGAAAGTAAAATTTTAAGGTTCAAATCGATCGAAAGTGCGATAAAACTTAAAGTCGATATTAACGTCACAAAATCGGATAATACTAGTCTTATCCCAAACACCACAAGAGGCTCTCCATATAGGCTAAAGGGGCTCATTTGGGCGAATTCTCAGCAAAAAACGAGCCCTTCTTTCTCTCTACATTTGAAAATTCTCTCACTTGTTCTTCAACTTTCAGCTTTAATCTTCCTTTCCAACCCCAAATTAAATTTCTAAGACCATACTAAGGTATTATTAATCATTCTCTTCATTTATAATGGAATATAATTTTTTGTTTGAATTTTTTTGATTTATTTCATAAAGAACCTAGTTTTGTTTCTCATTTTTTTCGTAGCTTTTGAGCCATCATCTCTCAAACCATGAATAAATATACTTAGAAATATGTTCTAAGGATATAGTTAAAATATAAATTTTTGGAGCATGTTTAATATTTTTAGGTTATGTTATATTTCTTGTTATATGTGATAAAGCATGATTTTGTGAATATTATTTGATATTGTTGCTTGATGATATATTAGGAGCATGTAGAATAAATATGGTAATTTTAGAATATTTTGGAATTATCTTGTATTTATTTTGATTTTATTTTGTTGGAAAATAGTTGAGGTATAGTGTTTAATATATGATATAGACATCATATATTAATCTTGAAATATTGAAAACTTCCTATTTATTCATATGGACCGAAGTATATATATATATATATATATATGTATATGTATATTAGGATGTTTGATTTTATTTGTTGAAAATAATATAATATGTGATGTTTAGAAATAATATGAACCTAATATGCATTGTTGAGAATTTATTGAATACAAATGTAAAATAGGTGTGAGGACAAAATGAATTCAAGCATTTGGTTCATATTATAAATATTAGTTCATGTTTAATGTTAATATTACATGTTTATTGCATAATATAAACATATTGTGAAGGAATAAAATTTATTGAATATATATATATATATGTATATATATATATAATTACGAAATATATATATTGTGAAAAGGCATGTGTTTTAATTTTAATAAATGATATGAGATGATATTTCATGTGTAGTATAAGGTATAAGCATGATATGATTTTTGTGGAGTTTATTTAACACCTATGTGCATAAGTTAACATTCTTGAAAACTTGGAGTGTTTTAACCATATTGTTTAAAATCTTATATGATGATATTTTATTGGAAATTAAATTCTATAGTATGATAGGAGTATATCGTTTTTATTGGAATTTATTGGATACATATCTTTGATTGTTCTAATTATAGGAAACATAGCAAAATGGTTAAGTATGTGTTTAATTTTAGTGGTAATGATGCTATGATAGTTAATTTATAAGCTTGGAATGAATGGTTGTGATTGTGATGAATGAATAGAACACTTATGCACACACAATGATTGTGTATTATGTTAGAAATTAGGGTTCTAATGCTCGTATAGTTTATGTTGTGTATGGTATTGTATAGTGTTGAATGGTTATGTTTATATTATCTGACAAACAAAACCCCAATAAACAACATAATACTTTTGTATACGAGAATCGAAAAGAAATCACCAATTTCGATAACTTAAGAAGAATTAATGAGAATCGAGTTAGACACAATTTAGGGTTTTCCGTTGATAATAGGATACTCAAGCGTGAGTTCCTAAGTTAAAGAGATCAAAAGCCGAGTTACAATGTTGATGCTTAATATGACAACGATACGATATTAGATTGAGCATTAAGACAACTGCGACAGCGAATAGCGATTATCTGACTTATGCGATCTCACGAGTTAAGAGAAACAAACAGCGTCGTAAAGTGTAAACAAGATTGAACATAAGATGTCGATCCTTATCTCGAAGGTCGAGATTAGTATCACAAAGAAATCATTAATTCCTAAGTGTTTACTTACGTGGTATGTGAGCACTTGAATCATAGTCGAACTGACATTTGTCGTGTTAATGTCGACAGGTGGATCCGGCATAAAACCTCTAGGGCGTAACTATAATTGTTAAGTCTAGTTGGTGGCTTGAGAATATCCTAAATTAGAATCATAACGAGTACTAACAATCTATAACATAATAACGTTTAGAAGGACCTTTGGGTTGAAGTCGAGGATAGACTCGGTATGTGATTCATAAGTTGAAGTTCTATGAATGATGAAGTCGTATAGTTTGGGAATTGAATAGATGTAAGATAATAGAAATTATCTTAAAACAATCACATGAAATCATAAAGAGACCACTAATTGGGAGCTTTAAGTCGTGATTTATAAGCGACTTTCGATGGATGGAAGAATTTAAGAAGGCTATTTTCTTATGAAGGTTTGATCGTGTGATTTGGCTAGGAAGGACAATTTCTGCTCACTTAGACTTACTAGCTTGAACTAGTAGGTGGGCTCTCTTGAAGCAAAAGGATATGCATATCTATCTCAAGCATGATTTACAAAGCTTTATGAAACATTATTCCATGAAATGTTATTGACTACCAAATGTTTGCGTTTGTTGTGATCTATCACGAGATTGGTATATCGATGTGGTATGTGAATGAGTTGGTCCTGGCGTTAAAAAATATGATCGGATCCGACTTAGTTAAGACCTTTCGGATTATGTACATGTGTGTTGTGTTAAGGTTAGCTACCTCGTGGGTCCGGCGACTATGTGAGTGGCCACTCCATGGTGTGCGAATGAATGAATGAGCGAATGGTGATCGAGATATGGAACAACATGGATAAAATAGTTGACGAGAAGCTTTTGGAAAATGATAAAATGTTTGATAGGCATTAGTCTTTCGACTAAAATCCTCATGCTGTTGTGGGCGATTCGATAACTTAAACAAAGAAAATGTTTTCGACAATGAGTCCAGGTACTTTTGTACTTAGCCACATCTCGTTTTTGATGTGCGGGTTGAGCAGGGATTGATGATGGGTGCGAGGTGGTGCAGTGGTAGTTGTTTGATGCTTTATTAGAAAGGATTTCTAGAACCGTGGGCATGCATCGTCATATGCATTTCCACCGTTTATTCTTGCCTAACTCGATATTATTTTGATGTCGGATTATAATTGCTATCATACCATATTGAACTTGAGGTTGGTTCCTAGTTATTGAATTGTACCCTATTGGGCTTATGTTTGAACATCAACCTTTTGTCATACTACTTGAGTTTGTATGGAATAGCCCAGTTCCTTCGTCTATGCTTATATTGTAGTTGATTGGTTAATTGTATTGATTAAATTATATATATATATATATATATATATATATATATATATATATATATATTGCATTATCATATGTCATGATCCATATGATCCGTATTCAGAAGTATCTCCAGTCACAAAGTGGATCGAGAGCACTTGTTCAGCCTCGAACCCTAGAAACCATTCCTTGAATCCTAAGTTGAAAGTAGTCTAGAAATTGTTTATGTTTGACTTGTTGATTTTATATCTTTGAACGGTTTGGTTGAGCTTGTATCATATGTTCATACCACTATTACAATCTCCTATCGATTGAATACTTGATTGCATATATCCGTGTCCCTTATCTCATATATGTTAGATCATACGGTGTAGAAGATCATCGAAGTCGCTATGATTGGTCAGAGCTTAATGAGATATAAAAGTTTCACTGGAGACAACTTAAGGCGAGGTTTAGGTTTAGGATTGCGAATAGATAAGATGACTTGACTTAGGTTGCTTGTCTATCGGTAGCGTCTCGTGACGTATGAAGGATCACGGTGAGATGTGTTCTTTCCGACCGTCGGAAGAACCAAGATCTCGGTGACTTCGATGATCTAAACCTCGATAAAGTATTAGGTGAGTATGAGTTGTCGACATCACTTTGACTTGTTATGGGTGAGGGTTATATCAACCGAAATTCTCCGCATTTTGGGTGGTGGCGTTTGTATGCACGCTAGTTATCAGATCAGTCACCGTATCCGTTTAGGATGATGACGCGCCTTAAGGAGCTCAAAGGTTTATTGTACTAAACCACGAGGTTGAGTTAGCTCAAGTACAATAATAAGGTTGATTGGTACTACTTAAGAAATGAGTTAGTTAATTATTTTAAGCAGATTAGATGCATAAATAATTAATGGACGTTCGATATCTTAAATCGAGGATTCAGAATGTCTAAGTACAAGCCGAACTCAACTTGGAATAAAGGGTAAGTCAGTTTATTCTCTAGTGGCATGAATAAATGTTTATAAATTAATTTATTTCAATAAATACAGATAATTAATTTATTTTGAGGCCCATCTTTATCCTTACATTTGATCCCACGGTGCCCATCCAGCGTAGAGTGGAAATCCGGCCTCATAGCTCTCAAGGAAGATTTTATTCTCTTTATACTACAGGATATTATTATATTTATGGTATATGCATAGATCCTTTCCATATAAGATTATGGAATAATCCTAGAGTATGGTAATAATCACAAGTATGGTATTTTCCATAAAGACTTATGGTAATTTCCATAGGATTATGTAATTTCATATATGATTATGGTAATCTCATATGGGATTAAGGTAGTATTATAAATATAAGGTATGAGATAAAGTCAGGCTAATGCTCATTATAGAGCATAATTTTATCCAGTCATCAGTATTGATATTCTGAAAATTGTGAGAGCAGGTGATTTTCGACATTCTCCATAGATCGTCACTGACCAAGCTTGGAGATTGGGTAGCGGATACAGTCCAGAAGGTAAAGCAGTCATCGCCGCTTCCGACCGATCCGTCTAAATCCCTAGATTCGTCACCACCGACGGATCAAAGGTAAACCGAGAAAAACCCCAGCGTTGTGCATTAATATATAGGCTATGCTAGGAATATAATCAATGTTGATGAATTAAATATCCAAGATAGATCCTGGGCGAGGGCTTAACATATGTTTTCCTACATCGTAGCTCGCATTGCACTCCATCCGTCGTCCACCTTCAGGCGAGGAAGAAGGTAACTATCTCATCTGAAATTGTTTTGAAATGATGGAAGTTTATGAAATGTGAAATGGACTTACAAAATCGTTGTTTTGAAGGTTGAAATATGTTTGAAAGGAGAAAAGTCTCAAATTTCAAATGGAGTTATTGTTTCAGGATTTTTGGAAAAAATGAATGATTGAAATTGAAAAGTTATTTCAAAATAATAGTAAGGTTGTTAGTTGAAAGTTGAAAACTCGGGAGATTGATAAAGGAATGATATGAGAAGACTTGTTTATCACATATATGTTATGAGTTGTGTTTACTCCTATGTCAAAGCATTTTAGAGGCATAATGTAAATGAGTATGTTTCCTGAGAACATAGACTCTTAAACCGCATCGTCCCTATTCACGGAACTTAGTATGAGAACATAAGTTATCCCTGATTGACCAGAATCCTAAGGAAGAAGCGAGAACATAGAAATTATAAGAATCCAATACGAAGCGGATCGATGATGACAACGTCAAGAGTCTATGATGACGAGCGATTACTTAAATGGAGGTTCACACTACTATGAATCCCAACCTCTACTGTGAAGGTTAGACACCATACATGCTATCTCTATCTTGGCGATAACGAAAAATCAAGTAATAATGTTATGAAAGTATGAAAAGAAAGATCTAATTGTGAGTATTGAAAGAGCATATGATAGATGTTATAATGCTAGAATAGAAATAAGGAATTCAAGACCCAATGAGAAAGGGTGACCACTTATCCTTACTCAAGGTCTAGACATTGAAAGTTTGTTCTACGTAAGAGACCATATCCGTCTTCCCCGAAGACCAAACCATGAAAGTAGTTTCATAAGAACTTAGGAATATAGGATAGAAGATTATGGTTGGACAATTTTACGACTAAGCGCCTTTTATCCATGTAGAGCCACCTAGAGGGTTAGCGTTCCTACTAGATGTAAGCGAGAGACGCGTCGAAAGTTCTTTGCTCACTTCATGCATCACGATTGTTGACATGCCCGTAGTCGCGCATACTCGACGGTATACTCGATCTGATTGCGGTCGCCGCCAAAACAGAGGGTATACGCGAGATATCATTTGAATACATATATCAATCGAGAGGCTTTGATTTGAGATAGACTTACCAGTCCATCGCACCACACGACACGTATTCATGGTATACGGAGCTTCACCGTGGACCGATGATTCCAGAGCAAGAATACCCGGCGTGATGAGATTTAGGTGGCTTCGTGCGAGGTCTCGCTTGGCATCCGATGGACCCTGTATTCTTTGGGCTGGTGTAGGAACATATTCGAGGTCTGGACTCTCCTCGACAACTCCTTTGGGTCCTATCGCTAGTAGGATTCGAGCCCCGTCATTGCCCGCCCGACCATTACCGTCGATCATTCTATGCAACATCCATTACACCTATCCATTTCCAAGGTTCAACCGCCCCACCCGAGCGGACCGTGTGTCCGACATCGAGATTGCGATTCCGCTGGCCTAACTGCATGCGCCGTGGAGGAGCTTATGCCCGTCCTTGTGCTCGGTTTCGCCCATGCCTAGGAGGAGTCATGGTTGAGATCCACGAACTTAGCTACTATGGAAGAAGAGAGTCATTATAATCGAGACCGTGACTCCTACATTCAGATGCCTGAGGTCAAGAGGGTAGGACCCGCAGAAGGACTACACTGCTGCGATGAGATGAAGGATGTTGATAGTACCCAGTACTCCGGTCGACTCGACATGCTTGAGCCCTATTTACACGTCGGCGATTATGGATCTAGTTATTAAGACTAGATAGTGTTTTATTATATACTTTTGTATATCTTATGATGCATGTCACGGAAAGCGAGGTCTTTCGAGATGAACCCTTATTTTGATGACCTCGGTAGCGTTTATATTTTTTATGCCGTGACTAAGTGTACATGGAGTCTTGCTCAATTAATTTTGGGTATCATACTCGCACGAGCCTTTGTGGATCGTAAAAGTGATGATGAAAGTCCTCGTATAAACATTTGATTTGATATGATGATAGCTCCAGAGCTTTGGTTTTGAGGTGATATGGTGTTCGGGTAGCGTCTAGATTTATGTTTATGATTATAGATATAGTGCTAAGATATCTATAGATCCTAATGGATGGTATAAGAAGATATCGATTACGTATCTTTATGAAGATAGAATGCCACCGGAGAAGAAGAAACCGTGAGGTAACACCACGAAAGAGATGAAACCCTCCACCCGCGCTTACCGGCGAGACGGTTGAGAAACTATTCTCTCGAGCAGAACCCCACTTTCAACGGATGGGAACGGTGGATGCTTGAACTTTGGATTACTGCAGGCTGAGCGAATCTTTAACTTCATTCATGCACCTCTCAAGAGACGCTATGTCATGCGCGCCTTCGATATGGTGCAGATACGTGGGAGGCGAAAAGGAAGACTCAGTCTCAGAGAATTAGAAATTAGAAGATTTCTCCGGGAGGAATTTATGGAGGAGATGTCATGAACTACATTCCTAAGAGCTACGGAAGAAAAGAACATGAGTTCTACAACCATCGCCGAGGAAGGCACGGTCACATATTCGACCCAGTGCATTCTACGAGATGTCGGGTATGTCCGACCTAGGTCGACCGGCGAGAAGAGGATAGAAAAGTTTGAATGGGACTCTCCATGAAATCGTGGGTCTCGCTAGCGCCACGTAAATCGACTTACCGTGAGACCCTCGCTTGGGCATTGGACATCGAGGTGCCATGCACGAAGATAGGCGTATTGTCATCTCCGAATCACCAAGGGATCGTGGAAAGGAAGTGGGAAGGACCCTTGCCAAAGTCAGGATCAACACGGCCGGAGGCGAGCGAGGCCAGCAAGGGAACAACGTGCCATCAGGCACGAGCAAAATGGAGCGTATGGTACAGGACAGCGGGAAAACCTAAATTTGTGGGCTCACGTATGCCCGGTGCCATAGGACTCACTGAGGGCATGACGATGTTACAAATGACGGATGCATCAAGTGTGGCGAAGGGCCCACTACTCGAGATTGCCAGGATGCCTAAGGAGAAATGGCCGATATGTGCCCAAGCAGTTCCCGATCCGGCTATCAAGCTCAACCATTCGATAGACCAATTGATCCTTTGAATCAGCGACCATATCCCCGCGGCACGAAACAATAATGGCGACGGGAAGCAGTACTGGCAACCACAAAACAACATCACAATAGCAACCGCCACATGCACGTACCGCCCCCAACGAAGGGTTCCCAAGCCGGAACCAAGAAACTTGGCGTATGAATACTCCTCCAATTACATTATCCCTCTTGTTCGATCGCCTCGCATTCTTTTTATTCTTGAAGCGTCGTGAGAACTTAGGATTAGATCTAACGCGTTGAACAAATTATGAGAATTCTTCTCTAGTAGAAGCGTAAAACGATCACACTATGCTTGAACCTAGAACTTGGACTAGGCTCCTAAGGTCACTGAGATAACCTTTACGTCATACCAGCGGATGTGCACATAATCACTAGGAATGGATTGGTTAACCGAACATAATGTCGACCATCCGGGTAATGAAGGAAAATTTCTTTCCAACATCGGAGAGAAACCTCATGACTTTCATGGGATCGCATGGGAGGAGTCCCAATCATATCCGCACTAGCGGGCGTTCTTTGAACAAGGCAGAAAATTTACCTTGTCTACCTCGGAGAATTTCATAATGAGAGAGGATAGAAAGGCGTTCGATCATGAAGGAGTACCCAATGTATTTCGAGAACTATCGGGTTACGCCAAACTGAGATTGAGTTCACGGTGACCTCGAACCAGTGTTACGCCGCGATAGCCCCATACGGATGGCACCAAAGAACTTGAGGAATTGAAAATCACTGCAAGAACTCTTGGAGTTAGGGTTCTTAGACCACTGTGTCTACATGGGGAGCACTTTGTTCTTTGTGAAGAAGAAGGATGGTAGGAGAGCATGCATAGACTATTGGGAGTTAAACAAGATAACTCTTAAGAATAAGTATCCCTTGCGAATTGATGATCTGTTTGATCAGCAAGGGAGGCGAGTCTTTCAAAGATAGATCTAAAGTCGGGATACCATCGACTAAGGATTAGACCGAGGATATACCTAAAGCGGCTTTCCGTCACAGGTATGGTCATTAATTCATCTGTTATGCCATTTGGACTTATAAATGCCGTAGTATTTATGGATATCGCATAGAATTTTGTACTTAGATAAATTTGTCCTAGTATTCATAGCGATATCCTAATATACTCGAAATAACGAGAACCGAGCACTTGAGATTGCGTACTACAAACATTAAAGCGAGCAACTCTGCAGTTTGTAAGTGTGAGTTAGGTTAGGCGAGTGACATTTTAGGTCACATCTTGTCCGATCGGCGATCAAAGTGGACCCTCAAGATTGATCTGAGTTCGAGAAGGAATCACAAAGAATCGAATGAAATTGGAGTTTCTTAGGCTTGTCGGCTATTATCGAAGATTTATCGAAGGATTTTAATAATGCCCATGACCAATTGTTGAGAAAAGAATCAGTACACTTGGACCGCTGAGTGTGAGGCTAGTTTCTAGAGATTGAAGGAGTTCTTGACGACACAGCACCTCTGATGTCAAGGCGGATAGGAATACACTGATACTCGGATGCTTGAAGAATGGACTAGGATGTGTCGATGCGAAGATAAAGTTATTGCTTATGCTTCAGCAATGATTGCCTACATGAGTTGAACTATCCTCTCGTGACGGAATTAGCGTATCGTGTGCCTTAATTTGGAACACCATCTCTATGGAGTTAGATGTGAGATCTACATGACCTAAAAGCATGAAGTATTTCTTGAGCGAAAGATCTTAACATGAAGCGAGAGATGGTTAGAACTGGTGAAGATTACGAATGTGGTATCATTACCACCGTGCAAGCAAATGTTGTAGCCGATGCCTTGAGTCATAAATCCCACCTAGTTTGGGATGTCTCGTCGAGCTGAACAACATAAAGGAATTCGAAGATGAATATCGAGTCATAGACCCTCTCGAAATAGAAGGTCGTATTAGCGTTGATTGCAATCCCAAACCTAAGAGTCGAATCTTAGAAGCTGGTGAGAAGAAGCTAGAAGAAATACGAGCACATCAGGACAACAACAAAGAATTTCAAAGCACAGATAACGTTTTGTTGTATGGCGAAGTGTGTGTTCGAGCGAAGGCTTGGAGAGATCTTGAAGAAGCCCATGAGACTTCTTACACACATCCAGAAGCACCAAAATGTACCAAGATCTCGGAGAAATTTTGGTGGATGGAATGAAGCTATTGGATTTGTATACCGAGCGAGCTTTTGGTTGAGCTTGTATACAATGTTTTACTGACCACTATTACAATCTCCTATCGAATTGATTACTTGATTGCATATATTTGTGTCCCCTTATCTCATATATAAGTTAGATCATACAAGGTGTGTAAGATCACGTAGTTCCAATGATTGGTCGTTAATGAGGATATAAAAGTTTCACAAATGAGACGACTTGAGACGAGTTGTCGGTATAGCTATGGTATAGATAAGAATGACTTGACTTGGTTGCTTGTCTATCCGGTGAGTCGCCGTCTCGCGTATTGATGGATCAACGAGATGAGTTCTTCTATCCGACCGTCGTGAAGAACTAGATCTCGGTGATTTACGATGATCTAAACCTCGATAAGGTATTAGGTGAGTATGAGTTCTTGACCATCACTGACTTGTTATGGGAGAGGGTCAGTATGTTCTAACTCAGATATTCTCCGCATCTTGGGTGGTGGTAGTGCTTGTATATCATGCTAGTTATCTCATGCGAGTCACTTGTATCCGTTTAGGATGATGACATCCCTTAAGGAGCTCAAAAGGTTTATTTATAAACCGCAGGTTGAGTTAGCTCGAGACAATAATAAGGTGAGTGGTACTCTAAAGAATTAAAGATATTATTTTTAGCTAAGGAATGCTCTAAATAATTAATGGACGCTGGATATCTTAAATCGGGATTCGAATGTCTAAGTGCAAGCGAGCTCACCGCCGGTAATAAAGAGGTAAGTCAGACTTTATTCTACTGGTGGCAGTGAGAGAATGATAAATTAATTTATGTTCTAAGTCTGAACATAAGATAATTAATTTATTTGAGGCCCATCTTTATTCCTTTCATTTGATCCCCGGCCATCCAGGCCGTAGCTACATGAAAATGGCCCCCCTCTCTAAGGCAAGTATTTGATTCTCTTTATCCTATGGATATTATTATATTTATAGGATATGCATGGATCCTTTCATATGGATTATGTGCAATCATTATAAATATAAGGTAAGAGATAAGATCGTATGCGAATCTCAATGATCTATCAATATTTTCGAGAATCACCATAGTCCGGTGAGAGATTTTAAAATTGGCCTAGAGAGGTTAGGGTGATTTTGTAGCATTCTCCATAGATCGTCCTCACTCGAGCTTGGAGATTGGGCACTGGATCAGATCTGAAGGTCAAAGCACGAGTCTCGATCCGCTTCATCCGATATTCAAGGTAAACACGAGAAACACCACATGTGTGCAATTAATTATATAGTGCATGCTGGGTATATAATCAATGTATGGTGAATTAAACATCGAAGATAGATCTCTGAGAGGGTCAAAATAAGTTTTCCTAATTGGTATCGAGCCCACGGGATCGATTTCGCTCTGTTGGATTAATCACGTTGATTATTACCAAGCAATTAATTAATTGTTGATCTCTCATCGTGCTCGCTTTTAATTTTTGTCGGATTTTGTTTTCCCACGAGAAAATCCGTGGTTAGATTAGATTTATTTTTCCAATCGTTATCTATAAAAGAAGAACGAAGGCGAAGGAGCGAAGAACGAGCGATGGGAACACATCGAGAACCGGACGCAGCTGGTACGAAGGCGTGGCGGCCGGCAGGGGCGTGCTCGGTGCTCACGCCCGCCTTCGATTGCCTGTGCGTTCGTCGGCGGCGCACGGGCGCGAGGTTGCTACGGCTCGGTTTTGGGTAGGCAGGCGCGCGCTGCGTGCGGATGCCTCTGCACATCCGGCGCTGATCGGCGCTGCTCGATGGTGTCTATCGCGGTCGCGACCATCTTGGCGTCGCGGCGGAGCACCGCTGCGCAGCGATGGCCGGCAGCCATGAGGTTTGTCGCGAGATCCCGGCGGCCGCACGCGGGCGATGGGCGTGCATTTGTCCGTGAGATCCCCGAGCGCATTGGGACGGGCTCGCGGATCGCGAGTCTGGCGTGAGCCGGCGCTGCAGCGATCGCGCGGGCGAGCAGGCTGCACAAGCGCTGCTTCGGAGTCGGGTCATCTTCACGACCGCCGAGGACGTGAAGCGCCCACGAGATGGGCGGGCGGTGATGGGCAAGGCAGCGCAGGCGTGCCCCTGCGCTGCCCAACCACCAGGGCCAACCGGCCCAAACCGACGAACCCAGTTTTCGGCCAAACTATTTTTTGCCCGAATCCGGTTATAAGGAATCCGGTCCGTGCGTGCGCGAGGCCCATTTTGAGTTTATGAAGATCATGCTGCAATTCTATGTAATAGATTAGGCGGGGGTCAGGTTCCAAGTGGACCACGATGAATGTTTATTTTATTTTAATCGTTCATAGCATGTCGTGGATGTTTAAATTATACGAAGCATGTTATGTATTAAATTCGTGACAAACATATTAATGTTTTCGTGATTGGATGCATAGTAAGCATGTTAGGTTTATCGCGTTTTTCAAGATATTTTAGAATTACTGAGCATGTTTTATTGTTGAGTTCTATAGAAAAGCATGCTAGGATTACGTGATCGCATGGACAAACCTTTTGAACAAAAAGTAAGCAAACCCGACATATTAATTTTAAAATTAAAATGTCAAGACCTCCACTGGATCTCTAAACAAAGTGAGGCCTGCTGTGAGTGGCGTCCACATTGGCTTGCATTGTTTATCATAAGTTTGATTAGATGAGATTTCTAAATAAAACATTTTAAATCTATTTAGAGTGGAGTTTCATGTCAAGCGTCCACGCAGTGGCTTGCATGTGCGATTTTCATAAGTTCTCTAGAGATGGATATAAAATGAGATAACAAAGAATTTGGATTGGAAGCGGTATGGTCCTGAGTGGTATGCCAATTCTAATAATTCATTTTTTTGTTAAAATTGTGGTCATTGCTTAGACATCACTCAGTACAACTTCCATAAGTCCCTTCTTGGATAGTGATGTGGTCAGTAAGGTCCAATCGTTAATTTCATTTGTCATAAGGATAAGTTGACATGGATTGAAATTAATGACTAAAGGTATATTTTAGTGCAGTGGGGTTCATGTATGGCGTCCACAGCGTGGCTTGCATGTGGAATTCCTTGGGCGATTGGAGGTTAATTAATATGTTTTATCAAAGGTTACAATATTATTCTGAATTATGTGGATCGTATGCTTATGTGTTAATTATCTTTAGATATGTCTCTTACAGATTATCAATATACTTGACAAAATCCTTATCCGGTCCGAATTTTATCGGTGAAGCGAAACATGGAATTGTTCTTACCTTTGAAGAACACATGTTTGTATCTCACTACAGTCCCAGACTACTACAATTCTCTCTTCGATGAGGCCTTGAGCACGGAATGGACAAATCAAAGATGCAAGTGCTTTGCAATGTCGAGTCACCGATCGATTGAGATGAAGATGCAATGTATGGCTAAGTCTTATAAATCTATGAGGTCGGACGAAATCGCTTGTCATAATTTGACAAAATCATATCGAGTCAATGAGTAAGCGATCTCGATGCGTGACCATGTAGCAAATGATCAATCTCTTGGAGCTCGAGTTGGTTGGAGGAATATTGATGGCGAGTAGAATCGATATGATCCTCAATACTTTGCCAAGTCTTTGATGACTTCCGTTATAAAACAGGTCCTATGATGAAGTTATACTCTAGATCATTGCAGAGGATCTAGTGCGGAAGAGCATAAAATGAAAGGTGCACGATCTTTGACTGCGCATCGAAAACCACGCTTATAAAGATGAAAAGGAAAAGGGAATGAGAGTGTTAAGGCTGAAAAGAGTGGGAGTAATCAAAGGGCTCTACCGGTTTGAAAAACGAAGGAGAAGGCAAGTGCTTGAGTCGGTGAGGACTAAGTGCCCTATGCTCGAGGTCAGTGCGCCATTTGCTTTAGTAATGGAAACATGTTTAGCGACTTGTTCTACCATTCATGGGTAGTGAACAGGTGACTGATCATGTTTGTTCACTCGAGGGGTTCCTGCGGACAAGGGAGCTGCATGATGGCGAGATAACATCTCCATGGCAGCGTGAAAGTCGAGGCTTGCGGTCGGAGATGTTACTTTATGTTTTGATAGAACATTTTAGTTTTAAAGGCGTTTTATATTGCGGTTTCGTGGAACCTTATTCATTTAAACTTATTTATTCATGGATACTTTTTTTGATAGTGGTGTTTCTATCATAAGAAATGAAGTTATCGTGTGGGCACTTATATAATTAAGCTTTATATATTTACGCAAACATAATACCTATAATTATGTTGCATCTACATCAAACTAAAAAGAAAGTTTTCTTCCAAGATGACACCACTTTCTGGATCTTAGATTGGTCACATAATCTAAATAGGATCAGGCGGCTAAGAATGGGCGTTGGGTGATCTAAAGTTACTTGGTTCCGTCTGCGAATCGTATAGAAGGAAGATGTCGACCGGACCCTCAAGCGAAGGGTTATAGAGCCAAAGAAGTGTTGGAGTTGTCCATTCGACGTGTGGACATGTCCACACAAGCTCGTGGAGATGCAGTATTTTGTCACTTTCATTGTGATTACTAAGTGCGGATACATATACGCTTCAAGATCAGATCTTTGAAAATTCAAAGAGTTTATAGGCGGAAGTGGAGCGAAGCTTGGTAAAAGTATCAGATCACTGTGATCGATCGCGGTGGCGAATACCTCGATAACGAGTTTATGGACTATTTGGTGCGGTGTGGATTACCTCCTCACTGCAAGACACACAACAAAATGGTATGTCGGGCGAAGAAATATGACTCTTTGGAAATGGTTAGATCAATGATGAGTTATGCAACATTGCTATTTGGTTAGGTATGCCTTAGAAGCGGCATCTTGCTAAATCTAGTACCATCAGTCGATCGAAAAGACCCTTTCAGAGTTGTGGTTTGGGTATGACTGGTTTAAACCACATAAGGATATGGGCGATCCGGCACATGTCTTTGAACAAGAAGGCGAAAGTTGGAGCTAGATCATGCAAGGTTGTTTATTGGCTATCTAGAGGACGAAGGTGGTTATTCTATAGTCTAAGGATCGGAAGGTCATTATTAGCACTAATGCCCGATTCAGAAGAGGATTATATGAAAACCATAAATCCAAAGTTGAAATCATTCTTGAGAATTAGAAGATGATCGTATTCCACCGATTAATCGAAAGTGCGAGATGTGGTTCAGTGGGAGGATCGACACGAGATACTTAAGAAATTGAAGTGGGTGAGTTCCTGGAGATACGGCCGTAATGTGGCCCTATCCGACAAGTTGTGCAAGATGAGAACCACAAGTTCTTGCACCCTTGCCATTGTGCGATGGCGCCTCGTGTAGTGGGAGGGTTGTTCGTCGACCGGCGATTTATGTTCGTGGGTGAATCTTGGTTTAGTCGGGAAGCGAGCGAATAATCGACCCATGGACATCTGAGGTGATACAGACATTGATGCAAGATCATGGCACTATGGACTTAGAAATTGAGTCCATGACTATGGATGTATATGAAAGACACCTCTACGGATGGCATGGAAGCCATGGGTAGTAAGTGGGTATCTGAGAGAAGAGAGATGGATGGAGGTTTCGGCTTTTAAAGCCGGGCTTGTGGCGAAACTCAGTTGAGGCATCGATTTCGATGAGACCTCTTTGCTGGCAATGCTCAAGTCATCGAATTCTTACCATGGAGCCACGAACCTTGAGGTTTGGCAAATGGATGTAAAACCTTTTTAAGCGGTTACCTTGAGAGAAGGTAGAGACATCTATATGAAGCAACCCGAAGGTTATGGTGAAGGGTGAAGAGCATCTAGAGAAGCTTAAGAAGTCCATTTATGGTTAAGCAAGCCTCAGATCACGGAACTTCGCTTTGGCGGTGGTAAAGTCTATGGATTTACCCGAGTTGCCTACGAGAGTTGTGTGTTCGTTTAGATGTCAGCGTGATGTGGTATTTCTTGCACTTTATGTAGATGACATCTTCTAGTTGGAAAATGTGAAGTTGTTATCGGGCGTAAAGAGTTGGTTATCGATCGGTTTCAAATGAAAGACTTAGGAGATCGCGTACATTCTTGGGATCAGGTTTAGAGATCGAAGGAAAATATTGAGCTTATCTTAGGGTCTACATGATCTTTGTGATTACGTTTTAGTATGCGAACCGCCAGAAAGGATTGCTACCTTTTAGACATGGCGTTCGCTTTATCTAGGAAGCGATCACCTATGACTACAAATGAGATAGAAAATGAGACAAGTTCCTCGCTTCCAGGTGGAAGTCTCATGTCGATACTATGTCGAGGCCGATATACGCTATCAGGTAGGCATAGTAGCTAGATATCGATCTAACCACAGCTCATTGACTGCGATAAAGCATATACTCAGTACCGAAGCGGACTCGAGATTATAGGCTGGTTACCATGCGAGATAGTCTAATGCCTTTGGGTTACCTGTTCGGATTTCAAGTGACCGTGATGAGAAAAAGTCTACCTCGGTATGTGTTTACCTTGGGAGGTGGAGCCGTATCTGGCGGAGTGAAGCGATGCGTGCGGACTCTACCATGGAAGCGAATATGTAACGCTGAGGATGCTAAGGAAGTTGTATGGTTCGAGAACTACCTCATGGATCTGAGGTGTGGTACTGGTTTGCCCAAGTATCATAGTTTCTGTGATAACTCGAGGTAAATGTACTCGAAGGAACCACGGACCCACGGCGACCAAACACATAGAGAAAGTACCATGTCTAGAAATCGTTAGGCGAGGGCGTGCTGATTGAAAAGATTGATCTGACGGATAACCTAGCGGATCCATTCACAAAAGTGCAAAAAAGTCTACGAAGTGCGTTCGAGGACTTGGATTGCTTGATGGCCCACTTAGAAAGTAAACTTTTGTATAAGTGGGAGAAGCAAATGATGGTTTTGTTTGTAATAGCTAGTAGAACACATTGTATACTAAAGTTTGCTTTAGTATAAGTGGGAGATTGTTGGATTTATCTTGAAAGAGTTTTGGTTAGCTTGTATACAATGTTTCGTTACCACTACTACAATCTCTATCTGAATTGATTACTTGATTGCATATATCGTGTCCTTATCTCATATATAGTTAGATCATACGTTGTGTAGAAGATCACGGAGTACATATGATTGGTCAGACAATGAGATATAAAGTTTCAATGAGATAACTTGAGGACGAGTTGTCGGTATAGGCTGCGGTATAGATAAGTGACTTGACTTGGTTGCTTGTCTATCTTGGTATGTCTACGGCGTATTGATGGATCACGGTGAGATGAGTTCTTCTATCGTACGCTCGTGAAGAACCTAGATCTCGGTGACTTACGATGATCTAAACCTCGATAAGGTATTAGGTGAGTATGAGTTCTTGACCATCACTTTGACTTGTTATGGGTGAGGGTTATATGTTTCTAACTATTCTGCATCTTGGGTGGTGGCGGTGCTTGTATGTCGTACTAGTTATCGTATCAGTCACCGTATCCGTTTAGGATGATGGCGTCCTTAAGGAGCTCAAAGGTTTATTGTACTAAACCTGCGAGGTTGAGTTAGCTCAAGTACAATAATAAGGTTGAGTGGTACTACTTAGGAATTAAAGATATTAATTATTTTAGCGATCGAATGCTAAAATAATTAATGGATGTCGATATCTTAAATACGGGGATTCGTAATGTCTAAGTGCAAGCCGACTCACCTTGGTAATAAAGGGTAAGTCGATTTATTCTCTAGTGGCATGAATGAATGTTTATAAATTAATTTATGTTACGGGTGAACATAAGATAATTAATTTATTTGAGGCCCATCTTTATTCCTTGCATTTGATCCCGGTGGCCGTCAGGCCGTAGCTACATGGATATCGGCCTCACCCTCTAAGCAAGGTTTGATTCTCTTTATCCTATAAGGATATTATTATATTTATGGGATATGCATGGATCCTTTCTATGGGATTATGGTAGCATTATAAATATAAGGTAGAGATAAGATCAGGGAATCCTCATGATCCTATCCATATTTTCGAGAATCACCATAGTTCCTTGGTGAGAATTTTCGAAAATTGCTAGAGGTTAGGGTGATTTTGTAGCATTCTCCATAGATCGTCCTCCTCGCGTTGGAGATTGGGCGCGGGATATCAGAAGGTAAAGCACGAGTCTCGATCCGTTCTCCCGATAGATTCAAGGTAAACACGAGAAAACCCTACGTGTTGCAATTAATTATATAGGTGCATCTAGGTATATAATCAATGTATGGTGAATTAAACATCGAATAGATCCTCGGGTGAGGGTCGATTTCCTACGAGCGAGGGCGGCTTCTTCGTGACGTTGTTTAGACGTGTCGACAAGTGAAAGCACTCCTGCGACCGTATGGAACCTTACAACCGCTAGACATGCGGAATGGAAATGGGATGACATAGCCATGGATTTTGTTATCGGCTACCAATCACAAAGATGAAATACAATTTGGGTCTCATTGATCGTTTAACGAGCACTTTCTACAATTCGATAACACATGGATCGACGGACTAGCACGGTTATGCGTTCGAGAGGTCATACGATCTACATGGAGTTAGAAGACTATCCGTCGATAGGGAATCAAAATTTACATCCAGATTCTAGATGAGTTTACTGAAAGAAATTGGGGACTCGACTACATTGTCTCGTTTCACCCAGACGGACGAACAATCAGAGGTCCATTCAAACTTTTGAAGACATGTTGAGAACTGTTGTCCGATAGAGAAAAGTTGGGAACAAGTGTTACCACTTGTGAATTACTCTATAACATACAAGTAACTATTGGAATGCCCTCGAGCTCTTTATGGAAAGAAATATCGATCGCCACTCTCTGGGATGAAGTGGGAGAAATGAGAGTATTAGGACTGACTCGTGGGTGAAATGATCGAGATTGTGAGACGATCATGAGAATCAAGGAGACACAAGATCGACATAAGTGGTACAGAAACGAGCGTCGCGAGTGCATTTTGAAGTATAAGACAAAGTCGTCTTGAAGATTTCTCCATCAAAAGGAATCATGAGATTCGGAATCAAAGGAAGTGCGACCACGTTTCATAGGACCATGAAATTTTGAAAAGGATAGGCCGGTGACCGGACTTCATGCCGCCAAGCTTGGAAAGCGTGCACAATATGTTCCACGTTTCTGACTAAGGAAGTACATACATGATCGACTATGTGATACCACGACGGATATTTTCCTCGATGATAATAAGAGTTACGTAGAGCGCTACGAAAATCTGGAGACGTATCAAAACTAAGGAACAAAGAGATACTTTTAGTGAAAGTTCTATGGCGACACCATGGACAAGAGAAAGAAACCAGGACGGAATCGCTATGAAATAGAAATACCGGATCTTTTCAAGGTTAGCAAATTCGGAACGAAATTTATTTTAAGGATGGTATGTAATAACTCAAAAATTTAAAACTTTTATTAGTGATGCTTAAACCAATCATTTGTGTTGTTAGACATTAATTATGTTTAAGGGGACTAGCGAGCAATTAGAATCGATTCGGAGATCGAAAACTAGAAAATAAAAACCTAGTGGCTAGTCTTTAGGATTAAGGTTTTGAATACGAACATAGAATGAAAGATTTAGAATGAATCTCGACAAAGGATCGCATTTCAGAATCATCTCGTGAAAACTGAGAAACCTAAGAATAGGAATTTTCGGGCATACTACTGATCGGTCTCAAAATACTATTCACGAGCGGATCAACTTTCGATCCGTGCTAATCATGAAAATTAATGATAACAATAAAATTCATGAAGGATATATTATTATGAATTTAGAATTTATAAGAATCAATTTACGAGCGAAATTCTGAAGAACTTAACGAGCATGTATAAATACGGAAAAACCACTACGATAAAGCGACCGAAACTCGAACAAAGGGTTTAAATCAATAAGAAATGATTTATAAGATTCAAATTAATTATGAAGCTCAAGAATTCAATAAATTTTTGAATGAGCATAATTTAATCGTCGAGATTTTTTC
The DNA here is from genome assembly GCA_036937905.1 of Salvia rosmarinus. Lineage (NCBI taxonomy): Eukaryota > Viridiplantae > Streptophyta > Magnoliopsida > Lamiales > Lamiaceae > Salvia > Salvia rosmarinus. The sequence goes on from JAODLM010000407.1 coordinate 156,087, forward strand.
CGATAACTTCGAATTGACTTATCGGATGCCATCGAACTTCACAAAGTATTATGAACCATGAAATAAGTCTTTTAATGCTATTTAGAAAATACAACCTTAAGGTTAGAAATCAATCGAAAGTGCGATAAAACTTAAAGAGTTTGGTAAACGCATAGAATCGGGTAATTTGACTAGTCTTCTCCCAACCACAATAAGAGGCTCTCCATATAGGCTAAAAGGGGCTCATTTGGGTGAATTCTCACAAAAACGAGCTCCTCTTTCTCTCTCTAATTTGAAAATTCACTCTTTGTCCTTTAACTTTCAAGCTTTAATCTTCCTTTTCAACCCCAAATTAAATTTCTAAGACCATACTAAGGTAGTATTCATCATTTTATTAATTTATAATGGAGTATAATTTTTTTAATTTTTGATTTATTTCATAAAGAACCTAGTTTTGTTCCTCATTTTGTTTAGTAGCTTTTGAGCCATCATTTGCTCTCAAGCAATGAATGAAATATCTTAGAAATATGTTATAAGGATATAGTTAAAATTTGTGGAATTTTAATATTTTTTATTTATGTTATATTTTTTTATATGTGATAAAGCATGATTTTGTGAATATTATTTGATATTGTTGCTTGATGATATATTAGGAGCATGTAGAATAAATATGGTAATTTTAGAAAAATTTTGGAATTTTCTTGTATTTATTTTAATTTTATTTTGTTGGAAAATAGTTGAGGTATAGTGTTTAATATATGATATGAACATCATATATTAATCTTGAAATTTTGAAACACTACTCCTATTTTTTCAAAATGGGCAGAATTTATTTAAGTATTTTTAAGCCATTGTTTGATTTTATTTGTTGAGAAATAGTTGAGATATAGTGTTTAATATATGATATGAACATCATAAATTAATCTTGAAATTATTGAGACACTACTCCTATTTATTCATATGGATGAAAGTATATATATACACATATATATATATATATTAGGAATTATTTGAATTTTATTTGTTGAAAATAATATGATACATGATGTTTAGAAATAATATGAACCTAATATGCATTGTTGAGAATTTATTGAATACATATGTAAAATATGTGTGAGGACAAAAGAATTCTAAGCATTTGGTTCATATTATAAATATTAGTGATTTAATGTTAATATTACATGTTTATTACAATATTGTGAAGGAATGAAATTTATTGAATATATATATATATATTTATATATATGTATATATATAGCAATTCTTGAAATATATATATAGTGAAAAGGCATGTGTTTTAATTTTAATAAATGATATGAGATGATATTTCATGTGTAGTATAAAGTATAAGCATGATATGATTTTGTGGAATTTTTTTGGGTAAAAGCGAGAAATAACATAAAGCAGGATAGAACATATTACAAACCGAACTCGGGCATGCAGGGGACACAAATTTCGGGAGAAAGCAAGGTAGGGGAGGGATAAAAGACCTATGGGCCAAACACATGCCAAGCGACTCGCTCAACTATGAAGCGATAGATAAACAAAACCTCCTGACAAACCCTTGCGAAAGGGCTAATTAAAACCCATGACCGGTGGGGAAAAGAGTGCCTTATGCGGTGTGATCGCGGGGCATAGGGGATTGGGAAAGTGAACACATCTGACCACATGGAGGTGCCTTGCTTTGGTTGGGCCTAAGTAGTCCCTCACACACACACCAAAACCACTACGGTTATGAAATAGAATAAGGCGTCCCAAAGTGGACCCAAAAACAAAGCGAGACATCCTCCTCACTACAATGCCAACTCAAAATGAGAAACATAAGGTCCACGAATACATAGAATATAAAGCGCATAAACATCTTCTTGAATGCTCTTCACAATGGTCCTCGGGGGATGTCTTGATTTAACTTATTCGCATACGGATGTGATTGATTAGTAGCTCTAACTGAATCTTAGCTCGAAAGATGATAGGTGACCAGCCTTACTTCTCCTAATGTGCTTGATAGCACGGCAATAGTAGTCATACTCATCGGAGATGGAGCCTTCTTTGATATGTTTCAAACGCCTCGTGCCCTACACTTAAAAATAAATGATCGTGAGTCTCAAATGGACATTACAAGCGGTACATCACTGAGATATTCATGTATCTCGGTCTCATCCATTCTTAAGTCTTCCGCATGGCAAGCCATGGTGATGGAAAACTTAGGCGGGATGTAGTCCTTCAAATTGCCTTGTGCCGATCTGCGTCTCCCTTCTCCGGGGTAGTGATATGTTGCACCGTCCTTTGGGTTCAAAAACCTCTTAAGAAGATCGGTGGCTCTATCATGATCCTCTCCGAATCCCAAGCGATCACGAAGGATGAGAATATTCTTAAGAAGGGAGATAAGCGAATGTGATTAGGATACTCCCATATGGTGGTGGTCAAGTACTCGCATGGATCACTGGATCCGGGGAGTCCTCTTGGTATGGATGTTCCACAAGGTCTTTACTAGTAAAGCTTTGTTCAGTCGAGAGATCTCGTAAACCTAAACCTCCTTCATTCTTAGGTAAACAAACGCTTTCAAGCGACGGACAATGTCGAACCCACAGGGAACCTCCGCGATCGTATTGATGCGATCGCGAGCGGTGACCGACAAAGGAAGAACACAACGAAGCACTCTACTCGTTGGAGAACCGGCGAATCACTCAACCGCCTGGAGATAAATTAAGATTTTTGTGGAATTTATTGAACACCTTGTGCATAAGTTAACATTACCGAAAAATTGGAGTGTTTTAACCTATGGTTTAAAATCTTATATGATGATATTGAATTGGAAATTAAATTCTATAGTATGATAGGAGTATATCATGATTTTATTGAAATTTATTAGATACATATGCTAATTGTTCCTAATTATCGAAAACATAGCAAAATGGTTAAGTATGTGTTTAATTTTTAGTGGTAATGATGATATGATAGTTAATTTATAAGCTTGGAATGAATGGTTGTGATTGTGATGAATGAATGGAACAACTTATGCACATACACAATGATTGTGTATTACGTTAGAAATTAGGGTTCTAATGCTTCGTATAGTTTATGTTGTGTATGGTATTGTATAGTGTTGAATGGTTATGTTTATATTGTACCGACAAACAAAACCCCAAGCGTAAACAACATAATACTTTATATCGAATCGAAAAGAAATCGACCAATTTCGATAACAGAAGGAATTAATGAGAATCGAAGTTAGACATAATTTAGGGTTTTCCTATTAATAATAGGATACTCAAGCGTGAGTTCCTAAGTTAAAGAAATCAAAAGCCGATTTACAATGTTGATACTTAATAGACAACAATACGATGTTAGATTGAGTGTTAAACAACTCGACAGAATAGCAATTATCTGACTTATGAAATTTCCGACGAGTTAAGAGAAACAAACAACGTCGTAAAGTGTAAACAAAGATTTAAACATAAGATGTCAATCCTTATGTCTCCAAGGTCGAGTTAGTATACCAAAGAACTCGTTAATTCCTAAGTGTTTACTTACATGATGGTATGTGATCACTTGAATCATAAGTCGAGGCTCCATTTTATTTGTCGTGTTATCGTGAGTCGTCGACATAACCTAGGGCGTAACTATAATTGTTAAGTCTAGTTAGTGGCTTGAGAATATCTAAATTACGAATCATAACTTGAGTACTAATAATCTATAGCATTATAACGTTTAGAAGGACACTAAGGTTCGAGTTGAGGATAGACTCGGTATGTGATTCATAAGTTGAAGTTCACCTATGAATGATGAAGTAATATAGTTTGGGAATTGAGAATGTAAGATAATAGAAATTATCTTAAAACAATCACATGAAATCATAAAGAGACCCTAATTGGGAGCTTTAATTCGTAATTTATAAGCGACTTTCGATGGATGGAAAGAATCTAAGAAATTATTTTCTTATGAAGGGTTTGATCGTCTGAGTTGGCTAGGAAGGACAATTTCACTGCTCACTTAGACTTACTAACCGAACAAGCGGTGGGCTCTCTTGACAAAAGGATATGCATATCTATCTCAAGCATGATTTACAAAAGCTTTATGAAATATTATTCCATGAAATGTTATTTGTCAAATGTTTGCGTTTATTGTGATCTATTTGAGATTGGTATATCGATGTGGTATGTGAATGAGTTGGTCCATAGCGTTAAAGAGGTAACGATCGGATCCGACTTAGTTAAGGACTAACTCGGATTGTGTACGTGTGAATGTGTGTTAAGGTTAGCTACCTCGCCGGTCATGCGACTATGTGGTGGCCACCTCCATAGTCCATGAATGAATGAATGAATGAATGGTGATCGGATATGGAACAACATGGATAAAATAGTTGGAGCGCTTTTGGAAAATGATAAAATGTTTGATAGGCATGATTCTTTCGACTAAAATCCTATGCTCTATTGTGGCGGTTCGATACTTAAACAAAGAAAATGTTTTCGACAATGAGTCGTGAGTACTTTTGTACTTAGCCTGCATCTCCTTTTGATGTGCGGGTTGAGCGAGATTGATGATGTGTGCGGTGGTGCGAGTGGCGAGTTGTTTTGATGCTTTATTAGAAAGGATTTCTAGAACCTTGGGCATGCATATATTGTCATATGCATGTCTACGTTATTCTTTAACTACGATATTTTGATGCACGGATTATAATTGCTATCATACCATATTGAACTTGAGGTCGTACCTCGTTCCTTGTGTGCCCTAATTGGGCTATATGTTTGAACATCGAACCTTTTGGCAATTCATACGTGACTTGAGTTTGTATCGAATACCTTATTCCTTTCGACTATGCTTATATTAAGTAGTTGATTTTTAATTGTATTGATTAAGTTATATATATATATATCCTGCATTATCATATCGGTGGCGATCCATATGATCCGTTTCCTCGAAAGTGGTCATCACATATGTGCGGGAAGATTGCATAGAAACCTATCTTGCGGGTTTGATGAAAATGAAGAAGCATATGGAGAGCAATATTGCGGAGGAAACCGAAAGGTAGAAGTAGAAAGATTGCCTCCAAGGAAACCGGACCTCAAAGAGTTGCAAAATCTCAAATATGTCTATCTCGGGAGGGTGGCGAAACTGTCATAATCATTCTTTGGCTCAAGGTAGAGGAAGCAGGGAAAAACCATGTTTAGCCTACTTGAGGATCTATCTTGGATGTTTAATTCACCTACATCGATTATATTCTAGCATGCGTCTATATAATTAATTGCAACACGTGGGGTTTTCTCGTGTTTACCTTTGAATCATCGGGATGAGCGGATCGAGACTCGTGCTTTGATCTTAATGTATCCGGTTGCCCGATCTCAGCGTCGAGTGAGGGCGATCTATGGAGAATGCTGGAAAATCTCCTCCTTCTCTCTATGATTTTGAAATCCACTCCCAAGCTCTATGGGATTCTCGAAAATTATGGTGTAGGATAATCGGATTAGCTTTGATCTTATCTCTTACCTTATATTTATAATGCATTACCATAATCCCTTAGGAAAGGATCCATGCATATCCTAAATATAATGTGCGACCCGACTTTCAATGAAGTACGGATCATATGGATGCGTCCTTTGGTATGATAAAGCGGTGAAATAAACATAGCTAATCAAGGCATCAACGATCAACTACTTAATAACATGGGTTAAAGGGATAAACAATCGATACCGACTCGAGTCTGAAGGACTTGTCGAAAAGGTTCAGGTTGACATAACTTCAGGCGAAATTTAAAGTGCAGTCGACCTCCAATTCAATACGAGAATAGCGGTTATAATCAAAACATTAATAATATCGAGTTGGCGGCAATTAAGCGTGTGGACATGTATGGCGATGCATGCCCGAGTTAAAACCTTTCTAATTAAGCATCAAAAATATGCTACTCACCACCTCGCCCATCGTCGATCCTTGCTCAACTGCATCAAAAGCGAGATGCGGGGCTAAGTACAAAAGTACTCGGTGGACTCGTTGCGAAAACATTTTCTTTGTCAAGGTTATTAGCGCCCACATAGCGCGTGGATTTTGGTTAAAGACCGTGCACATCAAATATTTTATCGTTTTCCAAATGTGTCGGGCGACTATTTCATTCACGTTGTTTCCATATCGATCATTCATTCATTCATTCCATTCGCGCACTATGGGTGGCCACCTACATAGTCGAGTGCCGATCGGTAGCTAACCTTAACACGTCGCGTGTACACAATCCGAGTTAGTCCTCAACTAAGTGGGATCCGATCGACCAACGTTGGTGGACCAACACTTCACATACCACTTGATATACCAATCTCGGATGAGGATCACAACAAAACATAAACATTTGGCGATCGATAACAGTTCATGTGATAATATTTCAAAACTTTTGTAAATCATGCTTAGATATGCATATCATTTTGTTTGAAAGCCCACTGCTAATCAAAGCTTAGTGGTTCTAAATGAGCGGGTGAGTATCCTCCACTCGCGGTCGAACCTTCATAAAAATAGCCGTTCTTGGGTTCTTTCTATCGATCGATGGTGGTTATAAATTCGACTTTAAAGTTCCCAATTAGGGTTTCTTTATGATTTTATGTGATTGTTTAAGATAATTTCTATTATCTTACATGTAGGCTATATCCTCGTAGTCCATGGGTGAACTTCATTATGAATTACATAATCGAGTCATCCGTGACTCTTAACCTTAGTTTTGTTTTAACGTTATTCGTTATAGGTTATCGGTAATCAAATTATGATTGGTAAATTAGGATATTCTCAAGCCACTAACTAGACTTAACAATTATAGTTCGTCCAATAGGTTATGTACGACTTTCGTATTAGCATGATAATTAAAGAGGAATATTGACTTACAAATCGATTGGACATATGCCTCATGTAAGTTTAGTACTTAAGATTAAATGGAGTACTCAGGAATATTAACTCGGCTTTTGAGACATAAGGATCGACATCATGTGTTTGAATCGTTGCTTACACATTACGACATTGTCTATTTAACTTAACTTCATGGGAGGTTACATATGTCGTATATGTAATTATCGAGTTGTGTTTACGCCCGACTAATGTCGTGATGAGTTGTCGTTATTGAATATTAACTTTGTAGCTCGACTCTTGGTTTTTCTAACGTAGGAACTCACGTTTGGGTATCCTTTCGTTAATAAAAACCACTAATTGTATCTAACTGATTCTTGTTTATTCCGTCTTAAGTTATCGAAATTGTCGTTTCTGGATTCTCGTTCATATAGTATTATGTTGTTTACGTTCGGGGTTTTGGTTTGTTGGTTCAACATAAACATAAACATTCAACATCGACAAACCATACACATAAACTATGCTAGCGTTAGAAAACCCTAATTTCTAATGCAATACACAATCATTTGTAAGTGTGCATAAGTGTTTCATTAATCCACTCTAATCACAACCATTCATTTCTAAGTTTATAATTAACCATCATAGCATCGTTTAACATTAGAAAGCGAACTCATACTTAGCCATTTCGTTCGTTTCGATAATTAGCAACAAAGCATCGTATCGATAAATTCAATAAAATCATGTTGTATTCTATCATACTATAAATTTAATTATCAACTCAATATCATCATGAATTTTAAACCATGAGTTAAAATCTTTGTAATTTCGGCAATTTCAAATCAACAAGCTTTGGTGTTCAAAAATTCCACAAAAATTATTTTATGCTTATACTATATACTAAACATGAAATATCACTTAGTATCATGCATTAAAATTTAAACCCATACTTTTCATCATCATTAATTTTCGGTATTCACATATATATATATATATACATATTCAAAATTTCAATCCTTCACATATGGTTGTATATGTAATAGCATGTAATATTAACACCAACATTTACCAATATTCATAATATTACACATCCTATTATTTTCAACAATAAAAATCAAATAAAAGACTACATATATATATATATATATATATAGCCAGTTCTTATAAAAAAAATAGGAGGTGTTTGAATAAATTCAAGGTTAATGTATGATGTTCATATCATACCTAAACACCATATCTCAACTATTTTCATCAAACAAAAACAAACAATACTCAAAGTATATAAATATAATCGGTCAAAATAAAATAAAATAGGAGATGTGTTTAAAATTCAATTTTTATATGATGTTCACATCATATTTTAAACACCATATCTCAACTATTTTCAAAAATAAAAATCAAACCATGGCTAAATAAGCCTCAACACTCACGTTTTTTTTAAAGTATTACGGAAAATTATGATATTTATAATAAATTCTTATAATACATTGCAAACAACAATATCAAATAATATTCACAAAATCATGCTTTAACATATTTAAAATAAATAAAGCATAAATCGAAAAATATAAACATGCTCAAAAATTATGAAATTTTTGGTAGCACTATAACATCATTCTAAGCATTTTCATTCCGGACTCGAGAGCATTTGGAGCTCTAAAGTCACGAAAATAAATGGGGTAGGATGGAAGAGGATGATGATAATACCTTCCTATGGTCTTATAAGGATTATTTGAGTGTGGGAGAGGTTGGGAGGGAGGATTTAGTGTTGGGGTTTGAAAAGTGTAGAGAAATTTGAAAATGAGAGAAAAGTGAGAGGATGAATGAGGTCTGCCCTTGCACGTTTCCCTTGTTATTCAGACCTTAGAGCTGTCATTTCCCATTTTGGTAAGGTCTTGGTGGTAGTTGAGAGGTGGATTGGTCAATTACCCGTTTGGTATCAATCTGACTCTTTAAGATTTTAACGCATTTCGATCGATTTCTTGGAACCTGGGTTCTATCTTATTAAATAGCCTTTAAAGACTTATTTTAGTGTTCTAAAAATTTCTACGTTAGGACGTCGTTTGATAAGTCATTAGAGTTATCGCGAACGACATCTGCGATTAAAAATATGTCCATTCAAAAATTCTCTTGAATTTTGAGCTTTCTAAATAATTTGAGTCTTATAAAGCATATTTTATTGATTTAGACCCTCGGTTCGAGTTCGGGTCGTTCGGATCAAATTAGGGTTTTCCGGTATATTTTACCGTGTTCGGTAAGTTCTTGAGAATTCCTTAAATTGATTCTTATAATTTCTAAATTCATAATAAATCATTTCTTCATGATTTTGTTGTTATCACTATTTATTATGATTAGCACGGATGGAGGTTGTTGGCTCGTAAATAGTATTTTAAGGCCGGCGGTATGCTGAAAATTCTCATCCTTTGCATTCTCACATGTTTTCGTGTGAGGATTAAAAAATGAAATCCGTTCGTGGAGATTCATTCTAGATCTTTCATTCTATGTTAGACTACTCGAAAAACCTTCCAGGTGGGACTAGTTATCGTTTGATTTCTTTGTATTCGATCTCAGAATCGATTCTAATTCGTTTAATTGGTTTCCTTAAACATAATTAAGGTCTAAGAACCACAACTAAGTGATTCAACATCACTAATAAAAGTTTTAAATTTTGGTTATTACATGCCTAAAGCAAAAGAAATTTAGTCCAAATTTGCTATGGAAAAGATACGGATATTTCTCCTTCATGCTGATTCAGTTCCCGGTTGCTTCTTCTTGACCATGGTGTCTC